>KN890879.1:13316-26135 GCA_000934455.1 Apostichopus parvimensis
AGCAATTAATAGAGTAGTTTATAACAGAGCACATATCCAGGGTAAATATGAGAGCATAAAATGTGTTTGCCCCTGGGTGTACTGTACCTTGAACCATTCATCTCGCTGTAATTCGATATCTTTTCCTTTGGATCCTGACGAAATAATCCGGAACCTGAATTAAAGACACAGAAATTAAAACCTTTGGTAAATTATAATGGTAGAATATACTGTTTAAGTTAAATGTGCGGCCTAACAAGCAAACAATAGCAGACACAACGATAAGAAAGATTACAAAACTTCTTCTTGGTATCAATTATGATATCAGTTTTATTGAGTTGACAATGAAAAACTTGCATTTCATTATCTCCATATGCACGAGTGGCTTCTCCCCTCACCCAAGACTATCCAGCGAAATGAATCCTGAGCCCAACGCTGCTGCACTTCACATAAGTAGCCAAGCTGACGGAATGTCAACGATTGTAAGTGTCATAATGAGGCCCTCAGTATCACTTTCAAAAGGCAAATCAACTTTTATAATACATTTCAGGGTCCCCCAAAGGGGAGGTGGAAGGGGGCATGGCTACAAATAGTTTTCATAGCATGCAGGTGTGGGGGTAATTCCCCCTCCTCTCCCCTCCCTGCCCCACTCTCAAACCTGTGTTGGGGTTGCTGCATTAAATTACTAAACTTTACAAATCTTGTTTCATGTAATCTTCAGGCGGAAAAGCTGGAGCCAAATGGGTCCGGCATGAATATATTAATGCAGAACATATGACACAAGGAGGAGTATAAGGGTCCAACCAATTGAAAGATGGTATTACTCACTGGTAGACCTTCTTCCTGGTTGCTATGCTGAAGCCGTTACTACCAAGCTTCTTAATGATATTGATCTCCTTGGATAGTTGTACGATGTTCAATGCCTGTTGGTTTTCATCGTCTGGTTTGTAGTAAGATAGTTCTCCCTTCCTAATGCGCACCCAACGTCTGTAGTACAAGCAGTAAAGTGGAAGAGAAATATGTTTATAGACTTACAGGGGTAACCAAAGTTATTTACGGAGTACAATTTTTTGGGGGTATTCGTTGTACTCCTGTTCCTCTACAGGTATATACATACACTTTTCTTGTACTCAAAAGGAAAGAGTCCTCTTACTCCGGGCCTTGTACTCATAGTTGGTACTTGTAAGTAGGTACTAATGCTGGGCTCAATGTTTGTGACAGTACAAAACTGGGTTGGATATTTAAGAGCACTGAGAGACTAGCTTACCTGTCTCCTCACAATTCTTTGTTCAACAAGGCAGAGACCACGGTGAAGAATATTAGTAAAAAATGTTAAGAAGATAATTAAGACTGATTAATTAATGAAGGGCAATGCACAGACTGATGATTTTAAGATTTAAAAAAAAAACGGCTAAAAAGAGCATCGATACAGCCAGACAGTTATTGCATACATGTTTAACCTCACAGTTACGTCTTAGAACAGAGTTTATGGTTGCAAGAAAATAAGAAGAATTTATTCACTTTCAAAATATTCCAAATCAAGTTTGTGGAAGTAGGTAGTCTTCGTTTTACGACCACATGTTACCAACCTTGTCCATGTCGTGTAGAGACTGTGGTTTTTCTTCTCCAGGAAGCCTTCTTGAATGACCTTTTGACACTTAGTCACGTGACTATGAATGTCCTTTGACCTGGCGACATGGTTACCAGCTTTGGACTTGTTGTTTTCAATGATCAGCTGCAGAAGTCTGCAAATCTGCCGATGAAAATAGATAGCATTGCTATGGTAACAAGACACTGGTACCTTCAAAACACTTAAATATCCAAGCAATGAGGCAACTCCATCCAGACGTTTTCTCCCAATCAATGTTATCAACTTTTTAAAACATACCTAAATTATGATTAACTTCCCATTAACTAATAGGAAAATCAAAGCCTTTTAGAAATGCAATTTTAGCAGTGCTTCTGCACTGAGCATGACTACCCTCATCAAAGATGACAATAATAAAAAATTAAGAGAATAAAAAAAAACTTCAAACAGTTGTTGTTTTTCGAGTTTTAAGTTAATTGTTGATCATTGACTCTCATTTTACTCCCTGATCGTTGAGTCTTACATTAATTGTTGATCATTTAGTCGTTGATCGTTTAGTCACGGTTCAATCGTTGATCCATTGCTGAATCTTACTTTAACGGTCAGGTGTTGACCCTTACTTTATTGTTGATCATTAAGTCTTAAAGGTCATCAGTATTGACCCCAAATATGCTAGAAAGTCAGATAATGGTCATGCATGTTTCAAGAAGCTATTTTACTCGCACTCTAAAAAAATAAATTCCCCTCATTTTGAGACCTTGGATCATCTAATTTAGCAATGCTCGATGTCTGGAAATAAGCTTAGAAGTTCAGAACCACCGGGAGAGTACTTTTCAAAAATATTATCAATTTTCAGCAAGCTAAATTTTATGGCCAACACTGATGAATTTTTTGAGTTCATCCCTGAACACTAAGTCTTAGGTGAATTGTTGTCATGATAAGCTGGTTTCTTACAATCACAGCAAAAGGTTAGGGTCAAATGTGTTCCTTTTGGTCATCCACCCAGGCCAACTAACATGTTGTATTATTCTTTAGGGTCTTTGATTTAGGTCGGAATGATCGAGAGATAAAATTTCTTTCGCTGATAATCAGTCTCACCTTCTCCTTCTCCTCCAGTGTGTCTGCTTCCAGCTCATACTCATGATGATCTCTGAAGTAAATGAAGAACTTTAAGCCCTCCTTCAAACGGAACAAAAATAAATAAAATAGAATCATAATAACGTTGATAGAAAACACTGTGAAATATGCAATAAATGGTATCAAGCTGCCCTATACATCACAAGGCAAGCAAATGTACTCTTACAACAATCTTCCTCTTTGGTCAGCAATTGTAAAAAAATCTAACAATCTAAATCTAACAAAATAAGATAGCATTTGGCTGGAGGACACATCTTCCCTCCCTCCCTCCTCCTTGCCTAGTACAGATATGATTCATTACAAGGTGAATGTGGTTATAGGAGTTGTCATTCATCTTGATTCAATGTTATGGACGTCATTAACAGTCTCTATATCTACCACAATAGGGACGCTCAATACCACATGTATATACGTATATACGAATATCTAATGAGATCAATTCTCCAATGTTTCGACTTAAAGCAGTATAGAAATATTAATAAAAGACAGAGCTTTATCAATTCGCAGCAGCAGCAAATGCAACATGTACAGTATATAACATATCTTGCTATCCTTCTATCATCATAGCTGGTTTTGCTTCTATTGAACAAAGTGCTGAATGTTCTATTCATGGGTTAGATAACTACATAGTCTCTGGTCCATTAATTATGAGAGCTTTCATTTATTCCCAAAAAACAGGGGAGAATGAATATCTACCCAGTTGGTAATGCTAGTCATACTGAATGCTCTCTGCACAAATTCATGAATAAACACACAGTGTACTATTCAGTGGTCAAGCTAAATTTGTCTTCACACAGGTAAGTAGTGCTGGCCATTACAGCACTTGTGTTTACAATCATACTGTGGCTGGTAAATTAATTAGGTGCGCTCAAGGAATGAATCCTAATGGCAGTACTTGGGGTAGTTTATACTATAGAGTAACAACTTATTAATGCTTGAGTGAATTTGAAGAGGACTGTTTTTCTATAGGCAAGTTTGACCATCATGGAGGAGATGGTTTCCTGCTTGATCACCTCTTGCTGCAACATATACTTTCATTTTATTGCCTAAAGTTAGCCTTTAGCTAAGTAAAGTCCCATTATATAAGGAAAAGCTACTGTCTAGCTTGTATTCAGCATCCTGCCCTAGAAATAGATGATTCTTCCTTCCTATTTATATTAGACAGGAAAAGAGAAAATTAGATGTTAGTTAAATAGTCATCAATACCAACCAATTTTACAGACAACACAGTGAGGAGTGCACTATGTATATATCCTTCATTGCATCACAATATTGCATGTTTTAAAGAGGTCATGGTACAAAGTAAAAATAATCGCTGACATTATACCCGTGGAATGTTTCTCTGAGTATGCTATAATTAAAATGATCTTCATGAAAGTATTTGGTTCCATTAAAGGCTTTAGAGTTGCATGAGATATAGTAGCAAACTCTATAAGATTTCTGTGGGAGCATGACAATCATCAAGAGAAGAGGGATGGGGACAAGAAGGGGAGAGGGCAAGTGAGTGGGAGAGGGAGAGGGTCAGGAGAGGGAGAGAACCAAAAACATTGTCGCAATATTTAATTTGATAAAACAAACCCAGGGTACAGAGTCAGTGCTAGCACCTGCTTTCTGGTTGGGTTAAGAGTTTGAGGGAGGTCACCGTGGTTTTTGGTTGGTGATGGAGGGAGGGTGGAAAGAAGCAACCCAAGAGGGGATGATGTGGAAATGGGGAATTATCCACTCAGGTTTCCATTGTTATAAGCAATTCTTGCAAAGAATCATTTAAAGTGACTCCTCAAACGTCTGTCATATATGAGTAATTGACACTTTATGTTCTTGGAACAATCTTATCATCCTGTGACGACTGGAGTTCAATCAAGTTTAATCACCAAAGAAATATGAGAATGGGCAGATATCTCAAGTCTTCAGTATAGACGACTATGTTTACTTCTACAACAAATGGAAATTATTTCAGTTTGAAATGAAAAGCAAATATAATTTAAATCAGTGATTCCTTTTAAAACAATTCAGGTGACTTCAATCCTATCAGTCTTGACATGATTCACATATCCCTCTTGATTTTATTATTAAACTATCATACATAATTAAAATAAGGATTTTACATTGAGAATAGTACAGCTTTTTTAAAATTTATATTTTTCTAATTTTTTTTTTAAATTCCCACATAAAATCCCACATAACTAATTGCAGTTTATATAGTCGACTAATATTTCTGAGGAAAAAGTCTGACATTTTTTGAAACTTTTCCATTTATAATATTTCTGGACAAAAATTACATGTTCAAAACTACATGTTCAAAGTTTGATTGCAAAAGTTCTATACTCATTAATTGATGTTTATTTTGTTGAGAAAAAATCTATGAGTACTCCCTCTTTTAATAGTCTGATCATTTACAATCTTAGCATATAAGCAATGTTTGGAGGGTTTGGTAATATTTCTGGTAACCAATTTAACTGCAAATATCTACTTTACAGGTAAAGTTGTATATATTTCTATGTTAAAATAAATATTGAAATCAGTATTGATGCGTTTCCTCACAGCTTGCTTAAGTTCCTTTAAGAATAATGGTTACCAAAAAACAAGTTAATGATTTGTCAATCTTTGACTATATCCCTTTAAATTGTATCAAACAGGATTTAAGTGAGTGATAGACACTGTCTAACATCCATCAACATGAACTTTTTGGATGTACTGTATTGACATCATCAATTTCCTGACCGAAGATCTAAGAAAAATTCAAGTGAGCTTTCATAAAGTATCTTGGCTATTAAAAACTGCATTAGTTTTCCTCACTCTTAAGCATACATTGGTCGTAACTGGTAATTTATCGACTGTGTAAATTTGATGCACAGAAATTTATGTGAGGGTGGGGGAGAGGGGGGTGGTAAGGAGCGAAGTGAAGGAATATATTAAATATCATGGTTTCTGAAAACATCTAGCTCACTTGCTAATAGCCAACAAAACTAAAGGATTACCAGACGTCAGAAATTAATGGCTTTATAATTAATTGATTAACGAATTGGCTTGTACAGAAGATTTTGTCATATGTAATACCTATATAAGCTGTACACATATTGGATACTGGTACACACATTGGATAGTTTCCTTCGATTTATAGAATGTAGAATTAAGAATGTCATAATCAGTTTTCACATGAACTAATTAACGGACAATGTTAATCGACACGGTAGCAAAGTAAGAACGGAATTGGCGGATGGGAAAACCATTTTGTCAGTTTTCCTTAAACTTTAACAGGCAGGGTATTTGAGAAATATAAGGGTTTTGTGACCAATTAATTGACAAAAGTGGTTTTAAAAGTGAAAATTCATCAGTATCTTAAACGTTTGGCAACAGATAACCCCAATCTTCTACATAGCAACAAAAAAAAAACCCCAAACAAAAGGTAATGCCTTTGTCATTGAAATTTAACAGAATGACACATAAATACGGTTTTCCCCTAATACTTTGTAAAGGTATTTGCACAGTGTGTGGTTTCCTCTTGAAACCTAGATCATCTGTGAAACTAATAGCAAGTGCCAAGTGGTATCAGAATTAAGTGAGACATTAGGAGCTATCTAGCTCATAGACCAAACCACAGATCTACTAAACAGAGCCTGCGTGAATTTGGCAACCACTTTTTACCTGTAATTTTTAATATGAACCGCTTGTATTTGATGAAAAAAAAGAAAGAACGCAAGCTCTTAGGGGTTTGTGTTTAAGTGAACAGTTATCGGCAAGAAATTCCTGATTCCATCCTAAGTCTGACATTATTGTTTAATTACTGAAATATTGGCCATTCTACAGGCTAAATGCCAGTGGCTTTTGCCATTTGCCAGAAGAAAACAAAACACAGGCACTTTTTTTGGGGGCTAGTAGACATAAAAATCATAAACAAATGTTAAGTCAGTTAACAGTCCTCAAAGAATCTGCATGATATTTGAAGCTAAATTGTAAGCCGGTCATTTTTGCTCATTATCAGAAAATATTAATTCTGCTTCTCTCATAAGCCTGCAGGTGCACAGAATGATGTGATCATGTGTGTTGTAATTCAGGAAAATGCCAACGAGAACTTCATTTTAGCCAGTAGCGTTTATTTTTAGCATTTACATCTTACATGTGGCTAAACAAGGCATGTGAAATTCTAGGCCTGTTGTCACCCGACACCTTGTTGCCATATAGCGTTGATTACACAAAAATTTGTCAAACCGGAAGCTTTCACCATTTTCTTACATTAAAATTTCAAAACTGCCGAGTTTCAACAACACCGTTTTGGGATTTGAGGATAAAATAGAACAAAGATATACAAAAAAAGAATGAGTGAGAAAAAAAGTCAACTCAAAATGCTAAGGTAACTTTTAGCAGTCCTAATCACTACACAGCAGTTTGAACTGTCTGTATATAGTTAATGCGCTTGGGCAACAGTGATCTGCTACAGGTTGCTGCAACTACTATGATCTCCACATAGGCCATAATTCTTTCCTTGATGTAATAATACAAAGGTTCCTGAGCATTACAGATACTTAAGGACAACCTTTTATTGTGCTTTATAATTCGATTGCAGTCCGGCTTGGCAACAGGATGTTGTGCTTTTAGTTTAGGAAGGTCATCATAAAACAAATATACTTAAAGGTGGCTATTGTGCTTGTTAATTGGACAAGACTTTCACTTATCATATCTTTGCAGTGTGCTGAGGAGAAATATTGATGAGTTTCAAGTCTTATGTGGAATGAAGTATGGACTGTCTTCTTAAAGGATATAACTTTAAGCACAAAATTAATTTTGCTTTGTTGTAGCTAGACTGTTAAAACACACTGTTGAATTTCTATGGATGGATGGTTGGATGAATGAATGAATGAGTGTCCAATAAATGAATCAATAAATGAGTGAATGAAGCAATGGGTGAATGAATGAATATGAATCAATCAATGAATTAATCATTCAATCTATCTATCTATCTTGTAAATTCAGCTTAACAAAGTTTGTGTTGTTGTTATTTGTATACAATTAACATCCCAACCATGATTCTACCGAATCTTTGAAATCGCTATGAACATATCTCTACAACATATTGAGTTACTGTAATTGAAGATACATGCATTGTGTATTACTTCTGAACTTACTTACCTCTTGTACAATGTACCTTTGAGTGCAATATAAAAATGGACTTTACAATAAAGATGTTCTACTGAATATATGTGCATTTGATCTTCTAATTGTTGGTTTTGTTGTTTCTTGACCTTCCAATCAATGACTAAAGAGCTCATCAATATGTTGCAGTGATATTATGGAATGTATATATATATTGAATACTACATATTACTATGATATATGCATGACAGTTCTATTATGTTGTACTATGTCTTATTACTGACCTTATAACTGCATTATGTACAATGTACTATGAGGTGTACTGACCTTTGCAACAGTAACACCATTTGTACTTAAATTTTTCCATCGACCTTACATACCCTTACATACCTTACTTATATAGAGGTAACCATATCTCGTTCTATATCTATGCCACTGACCTGTTAAAAATATGTGTGTTTGGTAAAATGCACTGTCATGAACTTACGATAAATGTATTGCGTATTATATGCACTGTAATGAACTCTATGTCTCTCGTTCTGTATATTTGATGTGCACAGCAACCGTATAATAAACATAGTGTGCACAGTTACTATGTACAATAATGACAGTGTGATAGATTATGTGTTGAACAACACAAATTACTGACCTTATAGTAATATATTGGGTATTGCTATTCACTATAATGGCAATGTAGTAAATTACTCTGCATGAACACAATATACTGATCTGGCAATAATATATTGTGTATTATACAACACCTAATTGTATTCTGGTCATTTGATTGGTCAATTGCTCGTTGATTGCATGCAAAATCTGCTCTATTCCACTCTATGAAATAGAACCATGGGTTATACTTTTTTGGTAGCACTTTTTTCAATGGTAAGAGAGCAGAGAAACCTGTCTGTTCAAAACAATCTGTTGCATGAGTGCATTTTACCCATCTTAATATAATATGTTGTATAAAACAAATAATGAATGGTTTCCATTCGTGCAATAGTGCAAATATTTCATTCGTTGAAAGATGTAATTTGTTCCATTCAACTCGGCTGCCCCTATTTGAATGGAACATTCCATCTTTCAACTCATGAAATATTTGCACTATTGCACTCATAACCATTCATTATTTGTATACTATTATACACTATTATGACTGTGTAAATTATGGGTACAAATCTAACCATTATACATTTTGTAACACTATGCACTATATATAAGATGTGTAATGTAGATGTACCTAAATACATGGCATTGACCTTACAATAAATGCCTTGTGGAAATTATGCACTATATTATGACCAATGCATGTAGTAAATATGTATTGTGTCACTAACACTATCAATATCGTACACTAAATGTATTGCATTCTACACTGTGTACTGACGTCAATAGATGCATTTCGTAATATAATTTACATTGACTTTTGAATACATGTGTCGCAATCTATGTGGACCTGATAATAACTGTGAGCTGTACATTCTACGGCCCTACACAAGCAATGCAAGGACCGAACAGTAATTTTGTATTGTATATATCACATGGTGTTGACCTCATTATTTACATTAAAGTTGCACTATAGAGACTATGTCAGAGGTCATCACTGAGGCTGTGCAGCTGATCTCTGTTCTCATGGCGTACGTACACTAAAACTGGAAGTGACGAGAACTGCTATGAGATCACACACCATCAGCATGTACAGTATCACATGTATGCATAGTGATGACCTCTGACATAGTCTCTATAAGTGCAACTTTAATGTAAATTATGAGGTCAACGCCATGTGATATGGTTATGCCACAAAATGTGGACGTCAAAGCTCCTCAGAGAAATAGTACAGCCAAGAGTTACTAGATGCTACCAAGACTGCTGCGGATACGAGACTGCTGGTTCGGGTTTAAGGCAGATCTTGTACTTAATAGCACTAATACAGGAACTGTTGAGAAAGGAATTAAACCCACTTACTGATACTAATTGCTAAAAACAATAATGACCCTCAAATAAGTCTAACCTTTAATTACTGTAGGTCAACATTCACATCTGCTAAATAGAAAACTATTCCAAGCGTTTCAATGATTCGAAAGCACAAAAAGGCAATATTTTTTTCTGCCAATTTTAAACGATGATTTTCGGAAGAAGTTTTAGCCATTTCTCACGATTAATAAAGAGCGTGTGGTAAAGAAATATAACCTAGACTGATAGCAATATTTATTTTTTAACAACTCATCAACACAAATTTTTGTGCCAAAATGTCTTCCTTTAAACAAACCAACAATTAACTGAAAATGTCATCGTAATTGATCAACAATTATTTCAAGAGATACATATGCTTCCTTGATTCTTTTTTTTTTTTCATCAGACCTTCTATATTTATAGCAGGGACACTTACTGATTCCAGTCCATTCTGAAGATGTGTACACATTTATGGAAATAATAGAACTTAACAGAACTTATTACTATTTGCAAAGCTCGTCCAGGTTTACGTTCTTCATCTACTGACTTGGGCATTGTGCTTGATATTTCAGTAACTAAACGTAAAAAATTTAAAGACAGATCGTTTCCCGTAGCAACCCCCATGACTTGCAATGGCTTATCTGATTTTCTTCAAAATATTCATAGTTTTGAACGATTCGAGCGTGAATTAAAAACTCACCTCTTTAAGAAAGCATTATATTTAGACATTTCTTGACTGAATAAACTTTTTTTTCTGTATGTACTTAATATTATTATTTTTTGTACAGCGTCACTGAATGTACTTTTTCTTTGTAAATATCGTGCGATTTATAAGTTAATAAACATAAACATAAACTTAAAAGTTGTCATCAAAATTTTAAAAAGATCACATAGGGTCATCAAGTTTCTGAAAAGTGCTAAATTGCCCACTTATATAGTTCCACAAAATCAATCCAGGAAACTGTCGAATCATTCAAACGTTTTAATACCGTGTTAGGAAATGGTGTTAAACTAAAACAAATCGTAAGTATTTCACCATTTTGTTGCAAATTGTCAAAATGATTCAATTCCATAGAGTACTTTCAGCATTCTTCTCTTTCTTTCTTTGCAGAATAGATGTTGAAATACTCACTTTATGTTAAATGACCAATTTATCACTTTGCCACAAATTGTTGAATTATTAAAATTTAAATGTTAATAAGTTTTTTCCAGTTTACGACTAATTGACAGGTTATAATCGGTAAAGAAATATACAGAATTGATTAATTTGTGAAAAACTGTTTGCATTTAAATATGAAAAAGTACACATTTTGTTGAAAATTGTTACTTCATTTACCAAGAGATCTTCATTTTTTCTAGGCATACCACCTTAGATATTTGATTGATTGTTTATAATCACATACAACTAAGCAGCAACTTGAACAGTTCAAAACCTTAAATGAAAGGAAACTTCACTAATATCTATCTGTATACATTAATTTTGTTTCCTGTATTTACGGATGCCCAAAAGAATTATGTTTTAGTTTGTTCCCTGTTTCTATATAAGTAACTTGATTGAATAAGCTTAAGAATTTGGCTCCTTGCATAAGACACTGCTTTCAATTCACAAAGGAAAGATTTTGCAAATACTGGGGGCATTTCAGAAGCTACATTTGAAGGTGTTTCAAAGTTTTAATATCCCAATGGTGTCGTTAATTTCAAGCAGTACCTTGCAAAGGTTATGTATAATCACAGAGCATCCTGTGGGGTTTGTCAAAAGACTATAGTTTCAAAGTATTAAAAACAGCATTAAGGGAAAAAGGAACTAAGTAACAGTGAGTACAGGTCATAGTTCACTTGAGGGACTTAGCTTTGAGAAATGGAGGCCCAAAGAGGGACGGGGTGCAATACATACAATGTCAATAGATGATGTAGATTCTTTATCATGGCAGTCTCGAAAAGAAACAAGGGGTTAAGGTTAGAAGCTGGAAAACACTTGCATTCCAATGAACTTTTGTAATCACACTTTCACTGGTGAAGTCAAGGTCTTAATGCTGATTAGCAACCTGTTATAATGAGGATGGTAGCCGTGGCAGTTTAATGCTATTGGTGAGTGACTATAAACTGATGTGGCATCATGAGTAAATGACACATAGCAGCTGGAAGGCTTGTGGGTGCAAGCTAAGTCCAGTCAACCAAAAAAAAAAAATTAAATATATCATCAAGGAGCTATACATGATTTTCAAAAAACTTAAAAGAATCTTCTAAATTGGGAAAACAAATCCACCATGAGGTAGAACTGCCACCATGACCATGAAGTATAAGTTTAGCGGCCTTCCAGCTTTCCCCCACGTTATGTGTATGTGAATGCTGATAGCTGTGTCAGGAACTTAGTGTAAAAGCCATGATGAAGCGATGCTTGTATTTGAATGATTCATGTATGCTAAAGTTTGAACTGTTATGAATGAGTGGATAAAGGTCGGTGGCATTAGAAGCAATGAAACCTACTAGAGTATCTGCGAGCCTGAGCTCGTAAGTAAGCTAGGTTTTTCGTCGAAGAAAAATACACGGTTTTCCTCATCTGAAATAGTCTTACAAATTTCCAAAACAGGCATTGTAAAATAACTGCAGGGCCCCCAGGACGATATCATCCAACGTCATCATGAATTGGGAAATCCTGACCAACTGAGTTTGACAATTTCGGCCGACCTTGTGACTTACTGTTGGTATCATTTTAATCAGTAACATAAATAGTTTACAAAAGTTTTAATACCCTGTTTCCTAGCGTCTGCCATTTCATTATCTTCATACAGGAATATACAAATATTCTGTGACTCCTTCTAGTCCTAAAATACACATCGATTGGCAGAATTATTGATGAAGGGAAATTTATTTCATAATTGAATTGTTGGCAGATTGTAGAATTAATGAGTGTTTTTTCTGCCAAACATAAAAATAGATTTTGAAATGTTAACACTGAAACAGAATTTCCAGGGAAGAAAAGTGGACAATGGACTTGGGGAAAGGGAACAGTGCATTTCTTCAGTTAATTGCAGTTATGGGACATTATTATTGATTGATGATCTACAACATTT
>KN890880.1:10422-20908 GCA_000934455.1 Apostichopus parvimensis
AACACAACACACAAATGGCTGCTACTGTAAGTACCATGAACAACAACAGACAGACAGACAAGCAAACAGATGGATAGACAACAGACCAGGCCCGTAGCCAAGAATTTATAAAGAATATTTGGAGAGAGGGCACGGCCGTGCCCCGTCCTGGCTACAGGTCTGCATCAGACCACTGCGATAGCTCATCAGTTTTTCTAGTAGAGCAAAAAGGGGGAAAAAAAACAGGCACAACATATATATGTTGTCACACTGAGGAAAAACCAGACTTCCTTAAATAAATTACAGCAAGTGATGCATGCACCATCAGGATGAAAGCAGCTCTTCATGTGCAATGAACTGTACGGTACCTGCTAAAATGGTAAATCCAGTCAACCGAACGGTATAGAATTACTACTGAATTGGACATGATGAGGAAGTCAGTCACAGTGCCTAAGAACACCTGGAAATGACACTTCTTGGGTTTCTCTAATACCAGCAGGTATGTTCCTGACTGTGACATTAAGAGATCATAAGACTGTAACCTACTACAATATATACATCAAAAGAGTTAATTGGCATACTGCTTCATTAATCAATGGAAACTGTAACTACCAGACAAGCAAGACCATCACCGAACAAAAGAGTGTATTACAAGTGGGCTACTCATTCAAAGATACTAACCTAGAAGACAAAAGAATCATGTCAATCAGACAAACAGATGGTACAAAGCAACACTTGAAATGAGATGGATGACAACAAAGCCCTATCATATTACATACATCAACATATTGTATGTATTAGTCGGCCTAAAGACAAAAGCCAGGAGCTCTAGTCTTTGTTTCTTTTCTGGCTCACCCTGATAGATCCATCTATGATGAAAAATCAAGACCTACTGTAGGAGGCTTGAAATTAAATTTCCACTTCTTGCAGGCTGGGTACAAGAAGATAGTGAAAGTGAAATATTATAGAGTGGAGACAAGCAAAGGGCGAAAAAAGTATATTATGTCTCAGTGGTTGAAAGGAGGAAACTGCTATATTCACAAGACCACAGAGTAAACATTTCTCTATCGCCGAGTGTCATTTAAAGGTGAAAGGAAAAATACCAGTAACATCAGTACCGCTAAAATTACCAGGTATGGATTTAATACGTTGTAGACAAAACACAATACCTTAAATACCTTCTCCTGGAGCTTGTCTTTACTTTGTCCCTTCTAGAATAGCTTAAAAAACAGTTACTAACATCTGCTCTTGTAAATCATGTACAAAGTCAAGCAATACTTGCCTCACTGTGAGAATCATCATGATCATCTGGGACCTTAAACAGCCTGCCTTCCTTGATGAGTTTTCCCGTGGCCAGGCCCTTCTTTGCAGCTAGGGTCAGCTGACTCCCGAGGTCTAAATCGAGTGTCGGGTCCACCCGGTGGTGCTGCCGCACATACTTCTCCACACCCTTTATAGTCAACCCTCCGACACCTGTCTCGATAATCACATTCTTGATGAGTTTGAGGAGGTCACTATTTCTTCCCAAGTGATTGGGATTTTTCTCATGGTTCGCACTGCGACGGCCCCGCATGGCAGAGGCTCCGTCGGGGTCCCTATATGAGGCTACGCCTTTATTCTCAAACTTAATCACACTCCCATCTCTAACGCACAGCTTCAGCTGTTCAAGGACACAGCTGTCTCTGATATCGCGACCGATGCGCACAGCACTGCAGATGCGCTCTTCAGAGGGACGCTGCTTCTGCTTGCGGATTTTCCTGATCGCCTCGAGGATCCACTGGGTGTGTTTTGGGTCAGCCAGACAAGACTCAGCTTCCCTCACCATCGTGCCATCCTCCAGGTGTAAGGGCAAATTCTATTCAAACCGAAATTACATCATCATTTACTCCACGGTATGATCCTGCTCTTGTTCAAAAGACCGAATATCTGCCAGGGGAAAAGCAAAAACAACAGATAAGAGTACTGGCAGCAACGACAAACTTTGTGACTTACTATGTTAAAAAGTGGATAACCTGTTAAAGGAACTGGTAGGCAAGGGCCCTGGTTAACCACATATATATATATGAAACATATTGCCTTAGTGCAGGGTAAGACTGGAAGATGTAACCAGAGCCAGTAAAAAGATACATACAGTACTACTGCCATAAATATGACTATTTATTATCATATCCAGTATTCACAGGGAAATCATTTCGTATTCAGATTTTGAATTGCAGTTTTGAAGGGTCTGAAACCTTCGTCTGATTCCTAAGTACAAAAGCTGTATGTACATCTTTGCAATTGTAAAGCAATTTGCGCATTTTGCATAGCATTGTGCGATGCGATACAGGATAAGTCAGTGCGATGCGATACAGGATAAGTTATTGCGATGTGATACAGGATAAGTCATTGCGATGCGATACAGGATAAGTCATTCCCTGATTCACAGGACTTGGTCACTGCGGGAAAATACAAGGACAGTTTTACTGTACTGTGGTAACTGGATTTCACATTTCTCCCAGACATGTGTGCATATATACATGTACATGTTTACTTTCAATGTGACTTAAGTGAGAAAATGTGGGGCTTAAGATGGTAATCATCCATTAAACTGTTTTTTGCTACATGTCTGGTGTCGTCCCCTGTATGTCTATATACAGTAGAGCACTGCCAATATTTACTTAAAACGGACAAAGGTGATCGTTTACAGCTCCACAATTAACAACTCATAAACATACTGTGGTTAACAGCAGTCTGAAAAGTGAATTTAAGTCACAATTTTCACAAGTGTTGCTTCAATTGTTGAACCATTGGTTCACAACAGCTGGCTGGCAAGATACATTCACGTACATAATTTCACTTTGGAGAGTGCACTTTAATATACTAAATTTCATTAAGCCTGTACTGTATGTCGATGCTGTTGGACTTATCGTTAACTGTATACCATCAGTATTATCGCTTTCCTTATAGAATGTTACTGATAATTAAGCCTCTTCTGGTCGGGAGATCATCATTGTTCAGAACACTCATTTATCAGGGACAGGGTCTAATTTTGTTATATACAGTAATACAGTGCTATTACAGGGTAGTGGAATCTGTTTAGTTTCTATCGTTTTCCCCCATGATCTCATAGCAACGGTATTTCATTGTGAAATCAACAATTGTGATCTCATAGCGACGACGGTATTTCATTGTGATATCAACAATTGGAAGTTAAAAATCAACAATTGATAGAATCAGCTGATGATAAACATTCATGTTAGTGATTTTAACAAGGATCAACTAAGGTAATGAAACAGAATGACTCCAGTCTCTCTCACCTCACGATTCCTCGACCTTGACCTTTGCAATTTGTAGAAGAGCATTAAAACCCTGAAGTGCATGTGCTATCCAACCCTTGAATGGTAAATGGTAGATGGTAAAGGAGGTGGGGGGGGGGAGGGTATTAAGCAGCAGTGTCAAAGGTTACCAGACTGCTAGTTGTGGTAGATATAGACAGATCTTGATGAAACTGGTTTATACCTCTTTGCTCCTCAAACATTTCAAATGCAAGATCCTCTATTGTCTTGACAATATTTTGGAATTCATTAAATTTTGTGTTGCCAACCTGTGAGTTTGGATACGATATTTCTGTTCGCAACAGACTGTATCATGAACTGCACAAAGTTATGGTAAAGGCCATTTTTTGCCTGTAACAACCTATTGTCAGGTTGAATACACCACTACACAGTACAGTAGGTTAGGCCCAAAAGCACATAGAGTTGTAACTTGCAGATGGAACCAATATGGCCTCAATTTAATTTCCTTTTACAAAATTGCCGATAGGTAGTGTAACCTTGGAGCTCTGCAATGATTCTCATATTACACACTAAGCTTGTTGAGCAAATTAATTTCCAAATATATGGAAGGCATTAAGTTATCGATTAAAGCTAAGTACTGTATAAAACCTCCTACGTATTTGAAGTTGAGCAGGGAAGTATTGAAAGCGGGAGCAACATTAAAGATCGAGTCTTTGAAGCTGCTTTTGTGGATTGCAGTCTGTACTAAATAGCAATTATAGCCATTGATACAATAGCAATATAAACTGTTGGGGGACCCTCTTATGGTTTGCTGTTAACTAAATGTTGTGGTGAGGTCTAAATCTCCATTAGTGCCAACAGCTATAATTTGGCAATAGTTTTGAAGACGTGTCACAATGTTCTACAGCCAGGACCACCTCAGATTTTTGATAAACTTTCCCTTTTGAAAACTCATTTCACTGCAAAGACAAACTTAAAGATTTTACCAGTTTTCATACCACCCCCTCCCCTTATTAAGTTGATCTGTGTTACATAATTTGGAAGAAATAATTTAAGAATACAGTTTCTTGTACAAGAATCAGCACTTGTCAATTGACAGGTCTAAACCAAACAGGGCAATGGTGTCCCAATCGTCTAAGACAACCACATTTCTTTTCGGAAGACCAAAATAAGCTTTTGTGGTCGTCTGGCTGTCAACTAGTTGCAAATTTATGTCAAATTCAAATTGCATTGTAGCTTAATACCCCCAAATAGGTCAAATGATAAAATTGATGTTGCCATCCATCCCTTTGGAGAATATGAAAAAAACACTAAAATGCTATGCCTATGATCCACCTGAATCAGTGTTTTACTGGGCCAACGCTGGCGTTCTATTCACCAAACCATAACCTACAGTCTACATATTGGTCATTCATTGTTATTTTGCTACATTTTGTCGGACAACCGGAAAAAAATCCTTAAGATTTGCCCTGCCAATGATGCCCAGGGATGAAAGCCGAAATATTGGCCACATTCCACTGATAATCGAGAATCAAATACGTTGAATATATGCTGCACTTTATCCCCTTCATTCAGTATCGCATCAATCTCATTGATGTTTGTTATTTACATTGAACAATTTACAGTTCAAAGTCATAGCTCAAGTACTAAAACAAATTCATTCCATGGAAGTCCAGCTAGAATGTTATGTTGTGAAGCACACATTGCCGATTATCAATAACAGACTAAGCAGAACTGAGCCAAACTATCACAAAATTGGTAATATCTGAAAGATCCTAACATGGTTGCAACCAATCAAATGTTGTATTACTTTTAAAACATTCAAGAAGATGCAAAACGAAAAGTCCTGGGCACGCTGTTCACTCAAACTGCAGTAGATACCGAATGTACCCATAACACATAGAACCTCGAAAGTCAGAACCAACTTTTGTATAAATACACCGGCGTAATGTAAGGTTATGTTGTCCTTTAGGAGTACATCGTACATTTAAAATCATGAAAAATACACGGTTAGAAATAAAGCAGTGAGATGCTATGGTTAAATGGTACTTTGATACGTTGAGAAAGAAGCAATGAAAATGGGAGGTGTGGGGAGAGCACATTTTGAGTACTTAAAATGCTCTCTAAAGAAACAATAAAATCATGTTTACCTCTAGAGTTTGTTACTGGATGTGACCTCAAAAGAAACAACTCTTACTTCCAAAAGCAGCAGCAAATTGTACAACTGTTTGAAAGAAAAGAAGAACAAAAAACTTTTCATGACTGTGGTTCAATTGTTCCCTTCAGTCCCATAATTACAACTTTTTTTCCCTTCCACAAAAGAGAACAACTTCCAAGACGAAGTGATTTTTGCTTGGATATCATGGAAATATTTTTTAGAATCCTGTGTAAGTGTCTGGTTGAGAAGAATTGGTTCTGTCATAACAGTGTCCCAACAAATGCAGGTACAGTACTTGCTACCACCATACTGATTTTCAATGATGATCCCATCATTCAAAAATATATTAAACAGAAACAAACAAATTTTTATTTGTCAACTCAAAGAGTGTTAGCATGGAATTCATATCATTAGAGCTAATGAGACAATTCAAAATTTAAAATGCTGAATATATCTGCACTTTCTTCAAATGGATTTATTATGTATGTTACAACAATTCCTATCTATAGACCAAATTTATACATCACATACCACAACAAGACACTGTAGCAACAAGTTCATAAAATGCAAATATCTAATTTGCACTAAAACCAGAGGTCTGCAAACTTCTTAGGCCCACGGCCCACCACCCAGGTTCTTCTTCTTGAGGACTGAGCCATGACCCACTAGATACCCCACCGTCAGAATCCAAGCTCAGAATTAAATTAAGCTAGCTTGGACTATGGACTTGGAGTTATCAACAATAAAAACTTGAAAAAGTTCAATTTTCCAACATGGAAAAATCTGTGACCCCCAGATAATTTTCGCAACCCACTTTTGGGTCACTCCCTATAGGATGAATGATGTGCTTACCTTAAAATAAGCTTCCCATTGAACTAACTGTGACATGTGTAGGGCATTGTTGACACAACACAAATATTATCATGACCACTAATGAACTTATTATCTCTACTCATTTCAACATCAATCTCTACTCATGTAAATGACTTTCTGCTCAGATATAGATCTACAAATGAAGCCTCCAGAAACAATAGTGGTAATAGTTCTTGTGTAGTCGCCGCTCATCCACTTTTTTCCCTCAAGAATTTAGCAGGAAAGGACAAAGATTCTCATAATATTCAAACATCTCAACAATAAAAATGATATAATACTTATTGTGGGTATGTAAAAAAAAGATCAGTTTCATCGATGCCATCTTAAACAAACTTCAAATAAACTTTATATAGCAACAAACTGGGCAATAACGGCTCGCCATGAAAGCAATTAGATCGAATAAGAGAAGATTTTAAAGCAAAAATACAAGAAAGATCTTATAAAAGGGATGAATGCACAAAAGAATTAAATTAAACCTACAAAGAATTACCAAGTTGTTCTAAAAATTTACAGCTAATCTCACCTATATGGTATTCAGAAATATACATTATAACATGTGAACAGGGAGTTGTTAAACTGGTGACACCTTCATACAGTACTTTATGTATGGGAGATTCCCTAATCCACAAATGCCAAAAGTTTATCATCAGGAACTACTCAATTTCTATTAACTGACAGTTGTGAAACAATGAACAAATTACAAATAGCCATTACTGATCCTCTTCATGGGAATTTCCCTCTATAGTCACTTCCTACTGTTGATCTAAACTTGTGCACTAGATATTACAACTGCATGTGAACATAATCAACGACCAAATTTCTTTCACAAGAGTGTCTGAACTTGCATTGTTCTTACACAATATACATTCCAACACAATACGGGGTTAAGCGACATGCACTGTAAGCATTATGTATTCATCGTCATTGTATTTCTTTTTTCCACTGACTAAGGGCATAGACCTCACTTTGCTCCAGCTTGTCTGTGTGTTTTATGCTGTATAATGTGTTTTCAAAGAAAATTTAAGCTTTCATACTCTGAAAATCAACACCTAACACTATAGGTGTCCTTCTACAAAGTACCCCACTTATTTGTATGTAAATATGTACAGTGCTGTCAACACTTCTGGTTGTATTTAACAAGTAACTTAACTGTTAGCCAATTGATTGAATGGGATTTGAATGGTACGGTTGAACCAGTGGGATTACAAAATATTGCACCCACCTCACACATGAACCTACAAGAGTAATCTATTGATTGTTATAAAGGACAAAGTGGGTACAGTGATTATGAAAACGATTTACATGGTAAGAGTCTACAGTACATGACAACTTGCATGCACGCACAACTTTGTATACTTTAAATAATTAGGCTTTAAAATTCAAGCTGAGTATTGACTGAACTTGAACAGGTACATGCACTTTTACCTACACCTCTGCTTCCAGCCCCTCCCGCTCTTCTACACCCCCCCCAACCCAACCCCCATTTCTAACCTGTATTTTCTTAGTATCATGTAAGCACATCAAGTACAGGCTCACTCTTACTTGCAAAATAATGGTTCTACATTACTTTATTGCACTGTGTACTAAAACATATAATCGACATTAGTTCAACAACCACTCACTACATACAATGCCTCTTGGGTTGAACCGTTTTGACATATTCAGAGCTCCCAACGTTTCACTTAACAGCACTTCAACACTGTGTCACATGCATGTGTTGGGAGAACTGTGTCATTTAATCACCAATATATGTTGCTATTACAAGCACCACACTGTATGTATACATGTATACATGCGTTCTCTTAATCATGCACATTAGAATATACCTCTTACACCTCTGGCACTCGTAAAATAGCATGTAAAGCCTAAAAGATGGCAGCATACCATATCTCACAGAACTATATATATATATATACCAAATAGCCTACCTGCTACTCTGCAATACATGTGTGAAGCAAATCACTACCTCATTAAATGACAAAGATACACATTCAACCTACCATGACAACATCATTAAAATCACCTCTGAATCACTAACAAATTGTTTTGTGTTATGCGCTTCTTCTCTCAAATTAATCTTTTGAATTTCATCTCTGCTGTAACCATATGTTACTCATGGAGTCAATCGATCACATACATAGTTCATATTTACCATCCCACACAATACGTCGTTGTACATCTTTGAACTAAATGTAAAGAGCTAATGGGCTTACAAATGTAGTGTTGTCAACAGGACGAAACTGACAGAAATAACCGACTTAGTGGAATAATCAAGTCTGTTTTTGAATCTACACAGTTGAGAGTATCAAGCAGAAAATGAAACGTAATGATTGCTAAGATCCCTGCACAGCAAATGATTCTTGAAACTGATAAGCTCTTAGATATTCAGATGGGATCATCCTTACGAGATTAGGCTTTTAGTACCATCAGGGATTAAGGATATCCGGAGTTCATGACACGTTGTGCCTTCTTCGATACTTATAACGAGATAAACTATATAAACTATATATACTATATAAACTATATAAAATATATTCAACTATATTCCTCATCCCACATATTCAATATTCGGGTTAAGTTTTTCAACTTGGAAGTAGTGTTTAACGATGAGGTGCTCCTCTAGTCAGTACCATACCCCATCCCTCTTTTTTTGCCATGTTACAGGTACATGTTTTCTATGTACAATCATTTCTTGATTGCACTGAAAAAGTTGAGTCTCCTAAATATGCAAAAAATGTCTACACTTCATAGGCTTTCAGAGGCATTTAACTATGTACAAAACTGAACGAACAAACAAGGCCAGGTTGTCCATTTCAAAGACTGTTAGCCCAATAGTATGATAAGTAATGTGCATGATAAAACTTTATACCAAATGGATCCACTGTTTGTTGTTCATGAGAAATTGCCATCAAATTGAGTGAAGTAGTGTACTACTTTGGTTCGGATTGCCGCCAAGCTGCAAACAGCTTAAATTATCACTACACAAGTCACACAAAATGAGCACAATAGAAAGACAAAATAAGCAAACAAGTGAACATCAAATCAGAGGAAGATTACTGAACTTCGTTTTAAAGGATGGGTGAGATGGTGGGGGAAGCAAGGCTTGAGCTCTGACAACATTTGATATGTTCTTTTCTCCATTACCTTTGAGAGTAAATGAGGTAGTGCAACTTCAAAAGGATCGTACGATCAATCTGGCTACTGTGGGCAGACCAGCCGAGATACATGTCAAGCAATAGAGAAGATGTGATAATCAAATCGGAGAGAACTTCAAATTTTAAATGGAGCAGTGAAGAGACATGAATGGTTTCAGTGAATGGAAGGAGCTATGGGATTGGCTTCTGTTTATGAAGGGAGCTTCATAATAGCCTATATCTCTCTACTAGTACACACCATCATCCAGTTTAGTGTTTGAAGGTTTGAGTGCAGGTGCTCTTCAAATCCCTGAAAGTTCAAGCTGGTCCAAAGTCTCTTCAGAATCTTTTCAAATTGAGTGAGGTGCATCGTCATCTGCACAGTTCATGGATTTCAATTTCAAAGTTCATCATCAATTTTGAGTCTATTTTACACTCAGGAGGTAATATGCATTCCACAAGTTCTCATATTGATCAGCTTTCCAAATTTAAGTAACAGATGTTGCTCTTACGCAAGAGCTTGATGATGACAGACATTACATAACTCTGGAATGATTGGTCAATTCTTGCATCATCGCTGTTCACGGAAAGGAACTGTTTCAGACACTTGTTCATTGGATACAGCTCTTTGCTACCAAAAGTATCTGGACTTCATCCTGGTCCTTTGGTGGCAATCAATAGTATTGGGAACTATTTCCTATCCTACTACAACTAGTGTCATTTGTGTGCTCTTTCATTTTACTTATCAACATAAGTGTATTCCAAGCATTACAGCAACGATTCCTTGAATCCTACAGCCTCATAGAACTTAAGGTGTAATCACTGATCATCATGTTCCAACTGAAATCAGAAGCTAATTCTAATGGCAAAACACTGAAATTTTTATCTTAGAAGTTACAGCAGCATGTCATGCATACTTTGCAGAACACAATCCTTAAACTCATAAGTTGGTTTTAAGTCTTATTCACAACATTTCAAAAATTCCCAAACACATGCTCGGTCAAACGGAAGACATGTGACAGGGTTGTCACAATCATGATTGAATTTGCAGGTCTCTTAAAAAA
>KN890882.1:7519-23950 GCA_000934455.1 Apostichopus parvimensis
GGAAATGTTCAGCTCTACTGAATTGCAGCCAAAAACCATCCCCCGTCTCTTGCTCAAAAGCACCACGTTAAAATTTGTATTTCTTTAAAGTTTATTAACGACCAGGAGAAAGGATAATATTATGTTACAGATGTGCTTTTGTGAACTTTAAAACCACCTCATGTAGATGTGCTTGCGGTTTCATATATTTGTTCTCATTTTGAAGTCTGCTGGACACTAAATGTTTTTTTTCCTTTGTGTAAAATATCACTTGTTGCTTCCATCCAGCACTGCTAGCTGACAAAAACTTAGTTGGATATGGTTTCAAGGTTAAGTTTAGCACTAGACTTGTGATAGCTTGTTTTATACGCCTTTCTAGCCCAAAAATTTTTCTTGCAATTTACATATTTGGTTTGTAATTTTGAAGTCTGCTTTCTATGTCTCCTACACTGATGGCTGATATGAAAACATTTCAAATTATTTCAAAGCTAGTCAGTTCTTTGTTCAGAGGTTTCCTTAAAAATATGAATTTATTGAAATGTTAGAGAAAGAAAAAAGGGTAATTAGCTATCAATAAATTGCTTTTCAATTTTCCAACATTTGGGCTGTCACATGTATGTCAACATTGTTTACTATTAAAAATACATCGGAACAACAATTTACAAAAATTAGAAAATTTTTATGATATTTGAAATGGGAAATATTTCAGGTTTATCAATCAGGTGCTTTTATAAATAAGATGAAGGTGTCAAATGAAAAACTTTTTCTTTTCATGAGAAGAAAATTGTGCTGTAAAGAAATAGAACAAACAATTTTATAGTCCGAGCTTCCTTTCTGCGTTTCCAAGAGGTATGACACCGACCAAAATACCTGTTCCAATTTGGTAAACTTCCAAAGCTTTTATTTTGACATTCGGAGTCGGTTTCTTGATTTTATTTAATGAAAGTTTCACGAATTCTTTCAACCTTATATTGAACTGTAAAATAAAGACTATTCTGTAAAGGGCATTTTTTAATTTAGAATTAAGTTGGAATGTGAAGTTAGAGTGAAAAAAATAAAAATGCATCGCTCGATGGTTCCAAAATACTGTGAAAGCTGCCTTGTTCAGTTTTGTATCATCAAAAAAAATATGAAGTGTTAATATTGTCATTAAATGAAGAATATCATGCATAAAAGACAGATATTCCAAAACTTAAAACATTAGTTTCAAAACTAAGGCAGCCTGATTTTCAATTTGCCAGGCCCTCCTAATTTTGCACTTTCACCTACACATGCTTTACGCAGAATGTAAAGCAGTTTGTTCGACAAAGTTTCTCTTTTAATAAAAATTGTCTAACAGTTCATTTTAACGAACTTCATAATAACTTTATGAACATTTAGCCAGAAAAACTGCTGTCGTTTTTAATGTACAGTTAAAACAGTTAATTTATTCAAGAATTTAATATTGCTCAATTCTTTTGTCCTCCCCTTACCTGTGGTATAATTTAATATGTAAATCATTGTTGGCTTAAATCTAATTTAATACCGGCATTATTATATTGAAATGTTTCCAAAGGAGAACAAAAATTGAGTGAAAGCAAGTAACGACATTGAAATAAAATACTGAAATTACTAAACTTTAACAGATATTGATTTAATGAGAAGAATTAATTTTGTATTTTGTCCAATATAATCTTCAAATTTTCTTCACTCCTTTCTAGCCTATGTAATCAAGTATCTAATTAATGCAGAACCAATCATTATTACTAATTAGCACTGTTGCCCACAAACCCTAGCCATGTAGCTTTTCTTTAATTTTTAAAATAGTTGGATTTGTACAAAATCAAGTAGATCAAATCTGGTATCGTTGTTTTTTTGTTTGTTTTGTTTTTTATTGTTATTGCAATTAGACATGTCATATTTAATGTATCCAGTGTAAAATGACGACTTCTAACTCTCGTAGAGACCTACATCAACAATCAACCTGTTTGTGATAATCAATTTTGCTAGAAGTTTATAAGACATACAAGCAAATGTATGTGAATTTCTCCCCTAGAGAAAAAAAATAGTAAACACTGCATGCGGATTTCACCCTGTGAAAGCAGGAAAAGTCACCAACCGGATTCCTATACGAAACATTATGGATTAATGTTTGTGACTATTCCCTGCAAGTTTTGGCTTTTGTATGCCCTTAGCACTTTAGCAACTAGACTAAACATTTCAGGAAGCTTGTGATTTACGTTAATGTACATTCTTTTTTGGGTGTGTTTCCATTCAACAAGTACCACACATGTAAACCGTTGTGTCCTTTAATGATGAAATGTTCCAGTAGCTACCCGTGTTAACTCAATGTAAGGTTTTGGCGTTACTGTTCTCGCGACCTTGATGTGTCGTTTGTCTTGTATGTTAAGTATTTTACTTTAGTTACAAGCCTTATTCAGCAGCATAGAATAGTTGTACCCTGTTGTTTTTGTGTTAGGTTCTTACTTTAAGCTTAAGCCACCCTAAATCTGTTTCATTTTGTTTTGTTGTGGTTTTTAATCTTTTGTGGTTTTATGCAAGTGTTTCTTACCATCCTTACTTTTCACAATCTAGCTGCACTATGGTTAGGTTGTTTTTGTTTTAGACATCCAACTAAATACAACCGTTATGCACTAAAGGAAGGTTGTTTCTTGTATTTATACTTTGATGAATACAACCCCTATGCACTATGGTAAGGTGGTTCTATGTGTTTCACGTTATACATTGTCTAACTGAATACACCGTTGTGCAATATGCTAGAGTTATTTTGTGTGTTTCATGTCTTACTAAAGTAATTCACATGGTCTCTTATATTCATTGAATACAACCCTTTTGCAATATATGCGAAGGTTGTGTGTTTTCATTTGATATGTCAGAGTACAATTCTTGTTTTATGTGTATTCTATACATGTAATTGAATACAACCCCTTTGCAGTATCGTAAGGTACTGTTTTGCGTTTCATGTTATAAAATGTCTAACAGAGTACAATTCTTTTGCAAAATGCTAGGGTTGTTAGGTGTTTATTCTCTACATGTAATTGAATACAACCCCTATGCAGTATCGTAAGGTACTGTTTTGCGTTTCATGTTATGAAACGTCTTACAGAGTATAATCCTGCAATAACTGGGGTTAGGGTTTATTCTATACATATAATTGAATACAACCCCTATGCAGTATCGTAAGGGTGTTGTTATAGGTCTAACTGAATATAACACTTTTGCAATATACTAGGGTTGTTAGGGGTTTATTCTATACATTTCTATACTTTTGCTATATGCTAGGGTTGATTGTGTGTCATGTTTAGGGTACCTTAAGTAATTGCTACAGGAATGTAGCCCTTGCTGTCTCATGTTGGGTATCAAGGCCTTACCTACAACACATAGTTAATTGTATTTCTATGTAATCTTCTTGGTACTACTATGCTTTACAAGCTCTATGTGTCTTCATTTCAAAGCATGTAAATAATGCTACGTCGTTATGTTCTGTGCTTTTCTGTCACACGGAGCAGTGCAATCAACCGGTTTACAAAACCAAACGCTCCTCGACAGATGTTTCTAATCATCCATCTTCATCTTCGATCATCTTCTGTTCAGTGTCGTAGTTTTCATTATTCATAAAATGAATTGGTGTTTTTCATACTTCTACGTTTTTGCTGTTATCTTTGGTTTTATGAATTCAATCTCACTACCACAAATCATACTGATCCTATGTTTAGGCAGTCGATGAAATGTTACTCCTAAGGATAACTTCATGCAAAATTTGAAGTCTGTTCCACACTACCCAACTTATCGTGACCTCACTCGACCCAATCATCGTCATATTGTAAACCCTAGATAGGCGGACAGTTTGCGTGTGCTTAAGACTACGGCAGTATTAAAGGGTGTGAAGACTCGTGCAAAAAGAAACGTCTAATGCCGGTAATCTGACCTAGTTTCGAATGAGGTGTAACAGAAGTGTTAGACCCCACCGTCGATCGCAGAAAATACACACACAGCTTGCTACCGTCGGTAATTAACCCTAGGAGTGACACAAACAAAACGTCACTTGCAAGCAACAGAAAGTTAACTTTTTCAGATGGCCACGCGCGGTTTAGGGCGAGTCTTCAATGCCTTTAAGTCACTTCGGCATCAGTCGGGAAAATTTACCCTGTAGCACTTCCCCCGACTGGCAGTTGAATGTCTGCGATGGTTAACAAGGCAAACTGTCCAATCTCAACAAATGTGACCAATCACGGGAAAGTAAGTGTGCATGTGACCTAAAGGAGCACCAGTTGTTAACAGAAAGCAGTTGTTGCATGCGCTTATCAGTCATGGTTAAGCTGACCTAATTTCCTTTTGTCTAACTAGTTAGTCCAGCCATTTTTATTGATGAGTCTCACATTGTTTATAGGGTAATTCGTCAAACCATGAAAAATGGTACAGAATCTCAATCTGGGCTGATAACATTGTTTTTAATCAGTCTACAAGCCAAATTAAATTTGTGACTTGAGTCATCCTTTCAGACATGGTCGTATTAATTCCTTTGAGGTTATTATTTTCATTATCTTATAATGACATACATGCAGATGTCCATCAAAATCTCTGACAATTGGTTAAAAAAGCAAAATCATTTGGACATTACTGAGTTACGACCAGTGTAAAACAAGAGACAAAAAAAAATAATTTGAAAAGTCAAAATATGTATTTGATTTACCACAAAATATCAAGGTGGAAAGGCGCACTATATTCACTTTCATGGACGGAAGCACGGAATGGCATTTTTTCTGATTTCATTTCTCAGTAAAGTTTACTTTTGAATCTAAATCATATTAACACACTTTACCACCAATCTCAAACATTATTTTCTGTAAATGTTTTTCGATATTAATCTGCAAAAAAAGCAGTTTGCAGACTGTACAACTTCAGAGTAGAATAGGGACCACTCGTCAGGTTTAACCTTGTTCACGAGCCCAGTCGGACCAAAGTTATAAATTCTCAAAGGTGTTATTTTTATCTACCAACAAATTTTCTGGATCTTGGAGGAGACAACTTATACTATCCGAATACGCTTGCTGCCCAATACAAGTAAGCTATTTAGGTTAGTAGAATGGGAAGAGATGGCTCAAACCATCACAGTCCATAGGTATTTGGGGGGGGGGGGGGGGGATCCACGTGTTTATTACCCTAACTACCCATTGTCAGTCAGGAAAATTAAGGGGGGGGGAGTGGAAATAACAATAAGTTCATTTGTTCACATACCCAATCAGACCACAGTTTTAAATTCTCAAATGTGTTAATCATATCGATTAACTTAGTTTCTTGATCAGAACATGGACATTTAGATATCAGAACACCCTTGGTTGTGTTGTTAGATGAAGATAAGATAACTGTACACTGAGCTACTTTTGAACTTTTCAAAATAAAGTTACCACTTAATAGACAGCTCTCGGTAGATACATAGCAAGAGTTATGTAAGTAAGTTACATATCATGTTCAGATACTTACATAACATACTCAGTAGTTACCAGGGGCGTAGCCAGGATTTTCTAAGTTGTAGGCACGACTATCTGAGCGGAGCGCCACCATCGGTTGGCGCGGGGCGTACAAGAAAATTTTTGGTTTTACAAACCCCCCAGATGGCCGAAAACGGCCCTTCCCGAGTGTTCATTCTGGTTCCCTGGCCTCATGCTAACTTGAGACACCTCATTCAATATCACTTTTAAACCCAAAAACAAACGAGTTAAAATAGTACGTAATGCAGTACTACATAATGTATTTAAAATTAGCAAGGTACATGTACAGAGTAGTCTTACTTTTCAACTTCTGATACTTGTAGATTCAAAGATAGTCCAGAAATGTCTTTGATACAACTATAGCCAGTAATTGTCTTTGATACAACTGTAACTAGTAAATGTTTAAGTTAGCCTAATAAGAGAAGGCGAGAGCTATCCGACGATTGCCATCTGATGCAAATTTCTTCAGCACAGCATCAACGTCAATTGCAAAGTCTCTGTGGATGTCAGTGGCGTAGCCAGGATTTTTTTCAGTGGGGGGGCGCTGGGGGGGCTTGACCATTTCCTGGGAGGGCGTCTTGTTACTATCTCAGCGGAGCGCCACCATGAGTTGGCGCTCAGCGTTCCTAAAATTTTTAGCTAAAACGCCTCCTAGATCGTCGGCAATGACACTTTCCAAGCCTTGTAAGCAGGGGCGTCAATCCGATTTGAAACGTGGGGGGGGGGGCTGTAATTGATTCGAGTATTCCGGCCGCAAGTACTATCTAGGCAGAGCGCCACCATCGGTTGGCGCGCAGCGTACCAAGAAAATTTCAGATTTCAATATCTGCCAGATCGCTGGAGATGGCACTTGCCAGGCTGGATAACAGTCATCTAGTTGCGTGATTTCGGGAGAAAATTACAAATTCGTCACTCAGGAAATCTGCAATAAAGTTCATGCGGCCTTAATTTTTGGTGGATTATTTCTGTTATTAGCGATTCCAATTGACATCAACATTAGAACCGAGTGCAAGTTGACAAATGATGCGGCGAACTGGAAACCCCAGCCCCATTTTGCCCTATGTTTCAGGATAGAATACCCCTCATTTTTTCAAACCCATGACAACTAACAATCTGTGAATAAATCTACTTCGAAATGGCCACATTATATTGCACCAAGTCGGTCAAGGAATGACCCCAGGGCCTCAGATATAGGCCTATAGGAACGATGCCACAAAATGTCTCCGGACATACTATAGGCGAAGGAAGCTATCCGCCGCGACTGCATGTGCGACTGCGGTCGAAGGGTCGTTCATGAGTGGTCATCATGGAGATTCGAGACCATTCAGATCAATGTTATATTTTTCGCACATGTAATTTTTTTTCGACACCCAAAATCCAAGTGGGAGGGCGACTGGGGGCGACAAGCTTAAATGGGGGCTAATACCATCACTTTTGTAAACATGATTTTCCGGCAAACACCCCTGACAATTCCATTGCAAGCATGCAACTTCATGTCAACTGGTTAGGTCGTAACCCATTTCTTAAATGTGAAGTTGGAAATCTCTTCGTATTTTTGCATTTGTGCAAATTTCTGAATACTTGATTCTCTTTCACTAGTGACACATATCCCAGAACCACCCTGTGGACAATTTGTTTATCATTTGTTAATTTTGGCTCCAATTACATTGTTGTAATCATGATTTGCCAGACCAGCAATCTATAGCATTTGGCAAACCAAGTCCAATTTTCCTCAAGGATGTGTTTTGATTTGTCATTCTTTGTCACAGAGGAATCAAAAATGTTTCTCACTTTGATTTGATTTATAGTTTCGTCTCTCCCCCAGAAAATTGAGGCAACATGCACTTTTACAATGGAAGACCTACCACTTGTGGACAGAAAATGATGGAATATTTACACACATGGTTCAAATTAATAAGTCAATAGTTCCAAAGTGAGGAAATATTCCCTGACAAAATGTCTTATCCTACCCTATTATATTTGTATTAAATTGTATACAAATTATTGATTTAAAACTATTCTTTATTTCAATTATTTTACACATTATACAATAATAGCAAAATTTTATTCCCTTTATCGCTGTTTACAACTATTCGCAAATAAGTAAGGTTTGTTCAAAGGTTTTCACAGGCACAACTCTTTAAGTACATTGTCATCTTTAGGCAAAGTGGTCTAGTGTTTCTTCATTCTTCTATCGGTGGCCCATCAGAATGAATGGACCCCACAGGTGTCATGGCCCCACCCCTGGTAGCACCCATCGATTTACTGGTGTGTTCCAGAAGAGAAAGACATACGAACGCCCAGTTGTAGAGATGCTGGGCTGGTAGTGAGCCATGCTTAGCCACAGCACCATGAGGAACATCTGAAAAGAAAAAACGAAAGAGTTGTCTGGTGTTCTCATGACATTAAATTTAAGCACAATTAAGAAAGCCACTTGATGACTCCAAACTAGGTGGAGAGTAGGATTGACATATCTTATCTGAAGATAGGAGGACAAGTTGTTGCAGCTTGAGGAGGGGTCTAGGTTCAGGGGTTCCCAATCCCATTGGGGGGGGGGGGGGTTGAATTGATACCTTTATTTGAAAATATGACTATATATACATGTATGCCTTGTAAAGATGAGAGATTCTTTTTGCATGCCTCTTATTCAGAAAAAGTCTGATCGGTTTGAAAAATGTTGAGAATGAGTTCAAATTAATTAATTAATGATTCCCTCATTAACATTAACACGTGCAGATCTTGTGGATTGTCTACGATTGATCAAGTACAATCTTACTTTCAGTAACTCTCGATAGCTGCTAAACGATGAATGGAAACTGTTTACATTTGAATTCGACCAATCAGTGAGCTCAGTAACTTACCTTTCAGTCTCTCGGATATTTTTCCTACCGCACCGACGGCATTCGAGGCGGTGGGATCAAACTCTTGAATCCTCTTGACGAGGTCAGGGTTAACGTACTAAGGGAAAAAAATAATAATAATAAATTTAATAATAATTATAATAATAATAAATTATATTTATATAGCCCTTAATACAGCCTTTCAAATCGCTTAAAAAATGAAAAAGGAAGGCAAAGAAAGATTTAGAAGGGGTAGGCACGAAATGAAAGTTGCAGGGTCAAGAGTGAAAGTTTGTACCAAATTCATAGGCCACGACACAACCCAGGATGTACCTAATCACCAGAAAAGGGAATACAATACTGCATTATATAGTCGACTAAAAGATCTGAAAGTACTACATTCACAAGTTCCATCTGTTATGTTGAACCATCCTATCACAGGTAGGCCCTAAGCCTCTGTAAAAATTCCCACAAAGTATACACATTTCTGCTATTCCTCGCCATAAGGTTCTGAAGGTTACATTCATAGAATTTGGAAAACATTTATGGTCATATAAAATTTCCCCCAATCATGCTGCGCACGGCCGGCAGGTGTGTCTGCTACAAATTTAAGTTGTTCGAGGCTAGATTAGTCCGAACAGACTCCAGGGTGTCCAGCATTGTCTCATGACAATATAGGACAAATGTAGGAATGGAATTGTAGAGAAAGTAGGACAAAAATGAGAAAAGGTAAGACTCAAGTAGACATGTATCAAGATTATTTACACTCATTCTGGAGTACCAATTGTTTAAATGGCCAAAAAAGTGGATATTATGATTTTGAATATTCATATTTTTTTTTATGTGGTCCTCAGTTGCTACACTAGATATCTGAGACACAAAATGTTCCATAATTGTTGACCTGCAATTTGTACAATATTTTTACATTTTGCAAATATTTACAATGTAAGTCCCACCCCAAATTATGACAAAAGTAGTTAATTCGACGAAAAAGTCGGGACACTAGAAAGCCTGTGACTCTCTTGAGGTTTTCAACGATAACGTAACAAAGCTATCAAACCTATTTTATGCTCGTACGTTTGCATAACAAACCATGCTATAGTCTTTTAACTAAGACACCCGGTATCTACATTAATGGTTGTTGGGAATGACAGTAATACTCTTATACCTGTTTGCAGCTATGCCACACTGATAAATCCTCTTCTTTGTCTTGGTAAAACAAAGCCAGTACCGATCCAACGATATCGTGAATGACTTTGGGAGGGTCTTTGTAACTCTTCAACTCTGCAAAGGCTCTCGTGGTCAGCTTGCCCACCGTATCTCGCAGATCGGTCAGCATGATTCGGTCGAACATGATATCAATTCGAGATTCTTCGCTCCTTTTCTCAGCCTCTGTTATTGTGAGAAGAAGAAAAAACAACAATGTTTGTGATGAAACTATAACTGAATGATCAGCAATGGGGTTCAAACCTTATTTTAATATACCTCCACAGGACCTATTGAAGGCAGCCAGTGTACTTGATTGGTAACTGAATATGAATTATATCATAAAAAAGGAAACATTTGCAGAGGGCCCCTATGGATAGAGGATGGAGAGAGGGGGGGGGGAGGATGCCTGTCACTTCATCTCAGAGATGTAAACCAGGACAGTCATCAGAAATTAATGTGAGACATTGTGAGGGGAACCCAGAGGCTCTGCACCAGGTCCGTTAATATTGTTTTCAAAAACAGACTAATCTAGGGTAGGAAAAACGAGAAGTCAAAACTGAACACAATGCTCACAGGAAGCAGGACCCTTGTCAAGTAAATCTTTGACTCAAAGTCAGTGTATATAAGCTAGGGTGGTAAACCTATCAATCTTCACTCCATTACACCCTTCATCGTTAAAACCACTGTTTTGCTTTACTTACCAAGCACTAGTTTCTTATCCCCACCCTCCGATTCACTGGATAGTTCTCTATGAGCAGCTTGCAATAGCTTCAACATCCGCTGGACTTCCTTGTTCTCGTGGTTCGGCAGTTGTTTTAGATCCCCGATACTGATGTCGACTACAGCGACTGCAAGACCATCGGGGCCACGCAGGGGGAAAGCTGTGTGTCTCTGGCCGTAGGCGTCAGCTGTTATCGTCTCAGAGTTATCCATACACTTGAATAGGTAATCCCTGATGAAAAATATGATGTAATGACTTAAAAACAGACCTTAAAAACTAGGTTGTAATCGTTCATTAATGCATGTCATTCCTAAAATGAATTTACACTTGAACGAAAAAAAAATACATATATATTTTAGAAAGTACAAAAACTGGTCAGGTGTACTCAAACTTTGTAAAGCATTTAACTGCCGCCACATTCAACAAATTTCCATTAATAATTCATATAACTGTTTATGTATGGTTTAATCATAATCTGGAGTGTTAAAAACTTAAAGGGAAGTGTTCTTGATCAATTTTGTGTATTTAGTAATTGACCCCTTGTGACCTTTACAGTTCATGACAGGAAGTGCAGTGCCTTTACAAAGGTATACAATATTTGTTATCACTATCTGAAATTTAATTTTTGTGACTTCCAGGACGGGGGGGGGGGGGGGAGGAGAAGTGGAGATGGTAAGTGGGGAAAGGACTGGTGATGTGAAAGGAGGGGGTGGGTGGGAGAAGACAGATTGAAGGATAGAGAGGAGGAGGGAAGAGGGGGAAGAAACAATGTCATTTTGGAAATAGCAATTCCAATTTGAAAATGAATGATTTACATTAGTGTGCCGAGGGCAAGGGCAAGCAAGGGGGGGGGGGGGGGGGCTCAACCCCTGAAGTCTTGTCTGTTATGGTACTTAGCAAATACCTGAAAAGATTTTCTTTTCTGTCAAGTCTGACAGGAGCATCGATGATGGTTATATGACCCGATCTGTTGGACTGCATCATCTTTCTCAGAACGGAATCTTCCATCTAAATATAAAGAGAAAGGATAGTGAGCGGCATAATATTTGGGTGTATTGGAGGTTTCATTATGTGGTATAACGGCATGTAGCTGTGTATTTATAAACTAGGTATTAAATATGGAAATTACTGATTCTTCAGCTCAAATGATTTCAAAGAAGATAGTTAGGAAGGTGTAAGAAGAGGTCAGAGGTGACGTAATAAGAGCCGCATGTGTTATTTTATCCTGCGATAAAATGTTAAGAGAAAAAGAGAACTGTGTGAAGGAACCAGTTGACAGGTTTCTGCCAGCTGTATAGAGATGCAAACTGTAGGCTAATGACAAGGTTATAGCATCTTTAGCTACTAAGGGAAATGAAACAGAATGAAAGAAAGACAAAAAAATGAACAAAGTGCCTAATCTATATTAAAAGAAAGAAGAAGCTTATGTCAGTCAATGTAGTCAGTGTACCTTACAGTTTGATACCAACTGGATCCTCTTCAAAGATTTCTCAAATTTAGAATATAAAAAAAATTTGCAAATGTATGTGTTGCAATAACGGTATTACGCATATTGCCTGCCTGATCTGAAAGGCATTATTGTACATTTTTAAAATATGAGAAGCTGCTTATGAATGATATCCTTCTCAGAATGAAAGTTATCAAGCCTTTAACTCTTATTTTGGTCTCTGCCTCCAAACTGAAGTGAAATGTATGTTAACAAAAAAATTAACAAATATTAATATAAACAAAGATGCAAATGATGCTAGTTAAGACCAGAGTCATCCTTTGTCTTTTCTTATCTTTTTTTTCTTCCCCTTATTCTTGTTTTTCTCTTCTAACCTTTTGAATTCAGTATAATAATGGATTTTGTGAACTAAGAAAACAATGGATTTTGTGAACTAAGAAAACAATGGATTTTTTTAACTAAGAAAACAATGGATTTTGTGAGCTAGAATACGATAGATTCTGTGAACTAAGAAAACAATAGATTTTGTGAACTAAGATTATAATGGATTTTGTGAACGTAGAATACAATAAATTTTGGGAACTAAGAATACAATGTATTTTTATCAAACCTTATTGCTGTGTTCCATGAAGATTTCTAACATCTTCTTGTTTTTGATTGGCTGACGTCTATAAGCTTTACGATCAAATTCCTTCATGGCGTTAGTAGGAAAACAGTGAAGATGACAAGAGGAAAGGAAAGAGATTGCATAGAATGAGAGTTAATTGCGATTGGTTGAAGAGAAAGCAATGAAATGAGAAATATCCAGAAAAGGAATAAACAAAGGAAAATATGAAACAAAAATAGCTTGTTGGAATGATGAATGAGAGAGACAATAAAGGACATTACAAACAGGATAAAGCATTTGAATAGTAAAAATGGACAGTGCAAATGTCAATGAAGTGACAGAAGGTTTGTTAGATGATGTTGACGATGATGATGAATCTGCACATTTTCAATGATGATTCAGTTATTGCAGGTTTTGCATTTTTATAGGTAATTGGTTTTCATCTTCTGCATACAGGTCCATTTTCTCCTCTATTTTTCATTTATCTTGAAATTCTTTCTCACTTTGTTCCTACTTATTATTCTCATTGTTTGATAATGATGGTAAATAGTTTATCAGTACAAGTAATTTCCATTTCAAAGGAATGAGCACTTGATTAAGGGGGTTGGGGGGGGGGGGGGCAGGGAGTTTCTTCAAATCCCATGTGACTATGCACCATGCAAGTCATTCCCTGACTACATACGTCTAATATTTCATATCAAGTAACTTGCATGTTTCAACAACAAAACCACATAAATGAAATAAAACATTTAGAATAACTCCTTTGACCTAAGCCTTCTCAATTACCCTTTCATCGGGCTCAACTATGTAAATGCTGATTTCTTCTACATGAGGGCTCCTTCTGTGAATCCAAGCGATGGCGCTCTCTGTAATACGGAGTGTCTTGCGCCGTACGTCCACGTACTGGTAGGCTTGACTGAAAGCCTTACCAACGCCCTGAAAAATGAAACAATCACACCAAACAGTTATCTCTTCGTTCACTAATTGTCTTCACAATTTGTCTCTAGTGTCCTTGCAGATTGTAAGCCTTGCAAAGAATCTTAAAAAGAGGTCAAACATAATCTATCTATCAATCAATTTCAGTCTCAAACCATTTTAAGGACCTTAAAATTGTAGCATATATGGACAGACTGATACTGGTTAGATGAAAATCATTCATCTTGTTGTTATAAAACCCAAAGATATGCTATACAGCAGGTTGATCCTTACATGAGGTATAACTACTGGCCATACAGGAAGTGGGGGGAGGGTGAGGGATTTATTTTTAGTCCAGGTTAATCTGATAGATTCTTCCAAAAAAATATTAAATGTGTAAAAGTAAGTTGGCCTGACGTTTCGATCCTAGCAGGATCTTCTTCAAAGGCTAATATATATTATAAGATATTAAATTTATTCTTTATTAAGTAACTTAAAAAATCAGTCCCTTGTAATTCCATAAGAAGCAGGGCAAGTTGTAATGAATTTTTTCTGGCTGTCTCTCTGTTTGGTCTTACTGTTTATTTGTCCAAATAAAAAATTTAGTTATCAAAAAAACAATTTAAAAAAAAAATATAATGACCACTATAGACACTCCATGAGAGATGTGTATGTTTGGTAAATAGAACACCAGCTTTATGAAAGTAAAAGTCTCTTTTGGGTGGATCACAGGTCTATGACTATTTTTGTTTTATTTCAAGTATCACCAAAGTCAACTGATAGCCATACCAATGTATCATTTAACTATTCATCTCAGACAATAAGACTACCATTAAAACTTGCCTTGAGAAGGGTTCAATCACTCCAGTTCTAGTTACATAACAAGTGATTAATTCTCTACTTTTAGTTGCATAAAAAACCCAGAAATCTCTTGCAGCTATAAAGTGGTCCCACCACCTTCCATGGCTGAGCTTCCCTCCTACCCCCTCCCCCACCCCTCACCCCCTTCTCACTTCTCCATGACCTTACAGGTAGGAATCTGTTCGTCCACAGGTTTCTTCTATCCACTTGGCCTTAACATTGAAAAACACTAACAACAATTTGGATGCTATCTTCTTTTTTTTTTTACCTTTTTTTTAATATTTATTTTGATTTATTCTTACAACATTCAAAAGAATGCAGAAATCTTGCAATAGTTATAAAACTCAATATAGCTAATATTTAAGTACAAACTAACAGTCAGTGTAAACAGCACATACAGACAGTACCTGAGTACTGCATATAAATACATATATTGATATATCTAAGAAACTTTGCTCATTTCGGTGTGAGTTTGATAATTAACGCCATGTAATAAACAATAAGAAATAAGGAAATAGTTTAGCAAACCTGGAAGAAGCTAATTTCATGGGTGATGAAAATGCTCTTCTCCTGAGGATCATTAAGGGTATCGATTCCCAAGACACCAAACACACGTTTCTTGAAGTCCTTTAGCGGGATCACGATCAAGGAACCTTGGCGCTCCTGTATAAAACAAAGGCAGAGAAATTATGGCATGGGTCGTTAATTAAATTTGATAGAATTAACAGATCAGTTCTGGCCGGTGTGTTCCTCAATAAATATATTATTATTTTTTAATAATCGAGTATGAAAGGTTGTGCTTTTCCCTTCGGAAGTTATTCCTTTCTTAAAGATATTACTTCTTTGATATATAATGCAGCTTCAATGGCCAAGAAGATCAAGTTTATCATATTTTTCCCATAAAGCATCATCATAATACAGAAAAAAAGGTGACATGTTATTTGTTTCTTCTATAATAACACAAACCTAATATGGTACCAGCACCATTGAGTTTGACTCGAAACATTACAAAAATGTTCAATTAGCACAAGCCGGGTGAACAAGACAGTTTAATATGAATGTTATACATTGGTTAGCACTGAAATCTTTACTGACATCACAGCAGTGAAGGACACAGCAAAAAATGGTTACATGAGTTGCGGATGGATTAGTATGTAAGGATTAGTTTCCCCTTTTTGTTATCTGCAGTACCATTCCCCCTTCTTCTCCATTCCCCCCTCCTCCCCCCATCCACTCACCCTTTCCTTCCCCCTCCTGGTTCTATAAATAACCCCATCCCCACCCATTCACAACAAACATGTCACTGCAGGTAGCATGTATGAATATCTAATTTAGGTGAGTGGTGAGGTGAGCATTTCGCAAAACACTCAGACAAACATGACTTTAAATAGTAAAGGTATTTTGAGGAGGAGAGCTTCAACAAACATGTATTAGGAAACCCTTAACTAAGACAAGTTTACTTTTTAGTCTACACTATCCTCCTCATAAGCACAATCTGTTAATTCATGTTTAATAGCATAAGAGGTCACCGGTGCTTGTCCAAGATGTCATTAGTATAATAATAAATTGCTACAACTTTATCAAAGTTATTTTATCTCAAATGTCTTGAAAAACTAAATTTGTGCCCAGACATTTTTAGTTTTAAAATTAGAATATTAAAAGTCTCAATAAGGGATGTTAATGGCTCAGTGAGGGGCTTCACTGACTCAGTAAAGGGTGTAAGTGTTTTTCATGGGGGGTTAAAGGTATTACCGTCCAGCGTGGGTGACTGAACATTTGACTTTCAAGCACTTTTGGAAACACTACAGATAACCTTTATAAAGCACAACAACTGTCAGTTTTTCTTGGATCCTGTGTTAGTTTAGACCTGCCTTACCTCTACAGCATCAGCCACTCGTTTTTTCTTCTTCATTTTCTGATAAATTTACGACGGAGCAAAGTGGCAATGAATGAAATAATACTACGTGTCAGATGGGTAAGTAATATGAATGAAGTAAAGAAAAACCTAGGTCGTCGGTTGGAACGATAGCATATAACACTAAACTTTCATTCTGGAATCAGTGTTTGAGAAGTGAAATTTTCCTTTTTCGGTCTCCAAAGGAGCACATTTTTTACTTTATAATCAAGAGATTTTGATTACAGCCTGATTCCTACTGTCTTATTTATAAATAAACTCAGTCTTTTATTGTTTATTTTCTCAATTAGAAATCAATTTTATTCTGTATGTAAAACATGAAAGTCAAATCAATTTTGAATCTTGATGTCCATTCTCCTTTCAACTGTCCAACCAATTCAAAAGACTAAAAACAATTTTAAAAAATTCAACATATATATATATATACATACGGCATATTAGGGTG
>KN890883.1:1793-15536 GCA_000934455.1 Apostichopus parvimensis
TTTCGTCTAAAAATGTCTGACTCTTCATTTCATATATTGTTTATTAAAACAAAGTGTCTACATGTATATCACTTACTTTTAACATGTTTTTATCTTCAATATATACAAAAACCGAAGCAGCTAGTTTAACCTGAGCCTTTACTTGTCTCTGTACTTATTCCATATATATACAAACCGCCATGTGTCCAAGTTTTTTTCATTTCATAATAATATAAAAACTGTAAACAACAAGGAAACTCAATTTCTGCCCTCCTCCCCCTCACAAAAAAAGGTAAAGAAAGAAAAAAAGGTTAGCCCAGCAGTCTTTCATAACTCAAATCTTTGATAACATTGCCTCTCATTTTAATAGTTCTCGGTAAATATGAGTATATCTTTGGTTGTTTGTTATCTATGTGCATTGTTTATCATTTTAGAAACGTTATTCTCAACACGTTTCCTTATTGAATTTTGCGCTTTGTTTATGTTATATCATACATTTTTGCCTGAAATATGTAATCAGATATTCCTTAAGATAAGAAGAAAAATCACTTTCATAATTTGAACTGATCTATTTGAAATTGTCTGTTTGATCTCTACAGACTCTATGGTTTACTATTTTATCCTTAGCCACATATGTTAATATGATATTTTGAAATCACTTTTAATTTTGCAAACTTTCGTCTAAACTTGTTGGACTCTTCGTTTCATATATTGTTTATTAAAACAAAGTGTCTACATGTATGTCACTTACTTTTAACATGTTTTACCTTCAACATATACAAAACCGAAACAGCTTGTTTAACCTGAGCCTTTACTTGTCTCTGTAGTTATTCCATATATATACAAGCATCCATGTGTCCAAGTTTTTACTTTTCATTTCATAATAATATAAAAACTGTAAACAACAAGGAAACTCAATTTCTGCCCCCTCCCTCTCCCCCCCCCCAAAAAGTAATGAAAGAAAGAAAAGTTAGCCCAGCAGTCTTTCATAACTCAAATCTTTGATAACATTGCCTCTTAGTTTAATAGTTCTCGGTAAATATGAGTATATCTTTGGTTGTTTGTTTTCTATGTGCATTGTTTATCATTTTAGAAACGTTATTCTCAACACGTTTCCCTATTGTTTTTTGCGCTATGTTTATGTTTTATAATACATTTTTGCCAGATATATGTAATAAGATATTCCGTAAGATTGGAATAAATTTCTTTCATAATTTGAACTTATCTATTTGCAATTGTCTGTTTGATCTCTACAGACTCTTTGGTTTATTATTTCATCCTTAGCCACATATGTCAATATGATATTTTGAAATCACTTCTAATTTTGCAAACTTTCGTCTAAAAATGTTGGACTCTCATTTCATAGATTGTTTATTAAAACGAAGTGTCTACATGTATATCACTTTCTTTTAACATGTTTTGATCTTCAACATATTCAAAAACTGAAGCAGCTATTTTAACCTGAGCCTTTACTTGGAACTTCATTAAGACGACGTGGAGAACAACTTGAACAAATAATCAATAAGCCAACTTGTGCTTAAATCGGTTTTCTGCTTTATGAACTATTTTGTTCAGTTTTTGTGATAGAGGGAGTGTTAGTGATATTTGGATATCAGTCAAGTTTTCAATATTACTAATGCACAACAATGCACAATACAACAACAACACTTCATGCTTACTTTTCTCATGAACAAATGCATGCCATGACAGCAATATACCTGAGCAACTATATGGAAAACTCTTCTTTGATGATTGGGATTAGCTATACTTACTGTACAACATGAGCAACTTTAGTACAATTTATTTACGCCCTGACACACTCTATATTCAAACTGAACATGGTCAAACATGTCAAACTGTCTATTTTCGGCCAACCAAAACACTTTTGTATTTCTTTTTATATAGATGTAATTTCCCCTCCGTACCAAAAAAAGATTGAAAAATATCACATATTCGATCTTTTATTTACCCCCATGTTGCAATATTAAGTACAATTGAATAAATATGTTATTAAGGAGTGCCGTGCTGTTCAACTAGTAAGACAAATGTCATCTCACCCATGTTGATTGATCTTCACTGGTTACCTGTCTCTGCAAGAATCGAATACAAGTCTGTAGTCATAACATACAATATTATAAATGACACTGCCCCTCACTATCTTGGCACTCTGATCAGTCGCCAGGCTCCTCCAGAGCCCATGCAGATTGCCAATCACACACAACAGAGGAGCAGACATTCTATGGAGATCCGACTGGCGCCGGGCAGATTCGCCCGAAAAAGCTTTGGCGCACGATCCTTTGCCTATTTTGCACCTGATCTATGGAATGCACTCCCCAATAACATCAGCACCTCATTAAATGTTTGTAAGGCACTCCTTAAAACTTACCTTTTTCGAAAGTATTCATTTTAAACCTCGAGTCATATTGTTTGTGTTGCCATCTTGCCATCTTTTTGATTGTTGTATATAAAAATGTAATTTCTATTTATATTTTGATAGTCTTATCGTTACTAATTTTCGGCTGTATTAGTTTAGTATTTTATTTTTATTGTATGCTGTCATATTTTATTGCTTTCGTCTTTAATTTCTGAATTTTATTGCTTTAATAATTGTTGTTAGGATATTTATTTATTTATTTTTGTAATTTTTAGGATGCAATATTTTTAGGCTGTAATATTTTTAAGCTGTTATAATAATAATTTTAATTTGTAATATTTTATGCGATTTTTTTAAGTGCTTTGAGATCATTCTTTGATGTAAAGCGCTATATAAGAATAAATTATTATTATTATTAATTGTAGCTAAAAATTGGGAAATATTGTTGAATGTAAAATACTTTCTGATGTTCTAGCATTTCTGGCCAAGGAATGCACAAAGGATCCAATTTGTTGGAAGCTAAGGTAGCCTGTAGTTTTCCGGCTCCCCAAATCAATAGTCACATTTCCCAGCCCCCCCCCTAGTCCCCTCGAAGTGTTGTGCCCCATCCTAGATTGAGAAACTGCGCCCCTGGCAAACATCTTTATATAGCATTACCTATATCATATCGGTATCGGTATAATCTATAAGCACAAACTGAATTGTGTATGTTGAAACAGGCTTTATCAAAATTCCGATTGGCAAAGTAATAACTATAGGCCTAGGACATCCATTTCACTTTAAAATTTTGATAACTTAATTTCAAAACATGCTGTTGTATAGTATTGAGCTAATTCATGAAAATCATGTACTATTTGTAATAAGCAATTATAGTACGTCGTCTGTTGGTTATACATAAAATTATCAACACAAAAAGCAAACGCATATAGATGCAGCTTCCGTTGTTCTTTTTGATGGCACCTGAACGAACTAGCAGGAGTTTGATACCGATCTTATTTATAGGTGAACGAAAATCTAGCTTTTTGCTCTATAAACTGGCTTCATGCTCAATAAATCTATGGTGCAAAGTGTACCTTAGAAAACTCGGCAACAACCCTCTGGACTAATCAAAGAATCTAAGTTCGCCGAGTGAGAGCTTGGAAATAGCATTCGGTCATAAATAACTAAAGATGAATTACTGTATCCCGCGACACCGGTTTTTACTGTTCTGATATAGAAAACATAACCGCATTATAATGCACGACATGTGTATGATATTGTGAACTTACTACAAGCCGTAAAACAAATGAAACATAAGTAAACGAGAGATTACAAACATGAATTAATTCAAAGGATTTGAATGATTTTTTTAACGTTTCTTTTAATGAATTTAAAAAGTTCTATATACAACCATGATTCCATTAACCTAACATGTTCAAATATGTAACAGAAAAAAAATCCACCATTGAAAAAAGACATTTTCGAGAAAACTTGCTGGCATCCATCAACACTTTCAACACTTTCATTCATCCGTGTTTTAAAGCCCACTTTAGAATGTCTGACACTCTCTAAGAGGGAAGAAATTCTGTTACAGTGAATTTCAACAGCTCTCTCTCTCTCTCTCTCTCTTAGCTGAAACTGTCTTCAAAATGTCTGGAATTTGTCAATGATCTTATAATCTGTACACAATCAGACAATTTCTATTACATCGTGTCACACATGAACGAGTCCTATAGCAGTTTAAGTGGTAGGGAAGACTGTTGACTGTATTTAACATTTTTAATTCGTGATCATTCATGCAGGATGCAACTTTTGTCCGGTTCACAGTATGAGTCAGTATTGACCGTATAAAGTGTGTCCTGTAAATTTGTTTAGCCTTGGTTCGTCGATGTTAAAAACAAGATGAAGTCAGCAGTTTTATTACACAAATCACCAATTAAATCATGATGTAACGCAAACGTTACCCTACATAAGCCCACGGTATGCACATGGTATACATGCACATGTATTAAAGTGTGACTTTGGGAGTTCAACTGACAAGAGAACTATTGGCCTTCCGCGAAGTTTGGAAGTCAGCCAATCAAGATTGTAGTCTCAGTTTTGTTCTCTTGCATGTATCCCATAGCCACGGTAATAAACATCTTGAAAGCCTTTCGTAGACTGAATATTACGTTCATTTGAAGTCTACTACATATAATGTTTGTCTTAAGAAGTGAACCTGAAGCAAAGAAGTGTGTATCATTTCTTTTCTATTCATTTCTGACGTTCTCTTTTCTCTACCTACCACGTACGGGGATGCATTAAAATTGGAGTACACACGTGATAATATAGAAATCAAACACACTGTATGCGGCCGTGGTGGTGCCGAAAGCTGGACCCGTACAATAGAGTTACCAAATAAACAAATGCAAAATATAACGTTAACATTGTTCTAGTGCTATGAGCATAGCCTCATAGCTGCTTGAGATCGTGCTATTGTGTGGATTAGCATCTTGAAAACGCCTTAGGCCTATATGGAATGGAACCCACTCCATGCTTAAGCATATTGTATAATTTACAATCACAACTTAAAACCCTTACATAGTGATCAATATTGGATAGACAATCATACCTTTGATTAGTAATAAGGAAATACAAAACGTACGAACACTCACCTACAGTAAAGCTTTCCACGGCCAATATGCGCGTCAGTAGAGTATCTACTTCGGTGCAGAGCTAAATTTAAACATTACATAGGCCTATAGTTTCTTAGGTATAAACAAAAAAGTACAAAAACACACTGCGCCCAACCCGATCAGTTCACACGTACTGCATTCATTCAGCGACGAGGAAAAGAAGTACTTCGGCAGATTCTCTCAGAACTACAACGTATATGCGTCAGAACCGAGACAGTGGTTAAAACCTGTTACAAGGCACAATTGAAAAAAAGGTAAATACTGCGCCGTCGTTGTCCAATAATTAAGCCTTGTAGAAATAAGTTAGGCTGAGCTAACTGTATGTGTATGGTTGTGTACAGTAACCTAGGCACTATGCCTACATATAGGCTTGTTTCCGTAATTAATTCATCGTATCCCCTTGCAGTATTTGTTTACTATCCATTATGTTCTCCTTCAAGTTGAACTTAAGCTTGGGCACATACTGTATTGTTATGGTGATATAAGGCTTACAGTAGGCTAAGTGTTATCCTAATCTACTCACTATAGGAATCGTTTACCCATTTCTCATAAATTGAAATGGATCCAAGTATGCAGGGAAAGTTAGTGTACAAATTTTGCATTACAGTTCTGAAGTCTCTGAATTGCGTCTCTTATAAAATTATTTCTGTGTGCAAAAGTGATATTGGTCTATATATCTCCTTGCTCCTGTATAGCAAGCTGCCTATTGTGAGAAGGATAATAACACAACGGTTTTGATCGCTTTCTGCTTTATTGCTTACCAGACTCAAGAGGTTACTTTCAGGTCAATACAAGGTGTACAGATATAAATTATCACCCAGTACGATTGGATAGGTAAACAAGGGTGCAAGTGAACACTACGATTACCATATCAATACATTACATGCACCAGTCCATTCATAGTTATTAGGGAACAGATTTTTGCAACAATTGTCAGAGGTTGCAAGTCTAACCAACCATTCACCTCAGAAAGGGAGTAAATAAATGATGAAGAATAAACAAATGAAGTGTACTTTAGACCTACTGTACATCAATGTTAGGATAGTATATGGAAGAGTCACTTAAAGGCATTGAAGACTCGCCCACGCTCTGAAAAAGTTAACTTTCCGTTGCTTGCAAGTGAAGTTTTCTTCTTGTCGCTACAAAATGCAGACAGTAATGAAACGTGATATCTTGTTATCGTTTATCTAGACCTGAGATGTGATCGCTGCTAGGCACACTGTGTTGTGGGTATTGGCCGTAGCTGTATGTATTGACTGTACACTAGTGTCTAATCACCGACGATAGCAAGCAGTGTGTGAGTGTATTTTCTGGGATCGATGGTGGTGTCTAACACTTCTGTTACACATCATTCGAAACTAGGTCAGATTACCAGCATGAGAAGTTTCTTTATGCGCGAGTCTTCACACACTTTACATATCATAGTTTGCATGCTTTACAGCATTCTACAATTGTCACTCTTTTAAGTAGTTACCCCCCCCCCCCCATGTGCAGGATGCTTTTGGTGTTCATGGCCTTGTTATAATGAGAGATTAACCATTCTTTGTTCTTCAATCAAATTGCTGAATGTACAGAGCCTGGCTAATTTCACAACTCCTTTAAATCAGCTGGGCAGATATAACAGAAAGTTCAACTAATGTGTACTATGTCAGAGAATGGTAGTGCATAGTCAACAATGACAAAAGATGGTGGCGGAATGGGAGACATTGCCTACAGAATTGGGAAAGCCAGGGGTGCACTAATACGTCTACAAAAGATTTAGGTCTCCAAAAGCATCTGTAGAAGAACAAAAATAAGGCTATACAAAACACTGGTAATACCGGTCCTACTAAATGGATGCGAGACCTGGAAAATGAATAAGGGGGATGAAAATAAAAGCAATATATTTCATAACAAATGCCTCAGGAGAGTGCTATGGATAAGATGGCAAGAACGGGTCAGCACAAAGGAACTGCTAAAGAGAGCAAAAATGGGACCACTAAGCATCGAAATTAAGAAAAGAAGATGGAAATTCATTGGGCATTTATTGCGCCAAAAAAAAAACCCCCAAACAACGACAGCAACATCAGCATGACTTGGGCACCAAAGGGCAGGAGAAAGAGAGGGCGACCAAAAACAACATGGCGCTGTGGAGGCCTTATTTGCCTTTAGGCAAGAAGAAGACAAATGAGATGAGAGTGTATAGTCAAACCATTTGTAAACACTTGTGTGAAGAAAGAAAAAGGAAATAAAGGTTGTAGAGAAATATTGTAGGCCACTGTACATTTACTAATCAAGTTTTATTTCCAAGTGTAATTAATACTTATAAAGTTTATACAAGTTTAACTGCAGGAAAAGTAAACTGTTACCCTTAATTTGTAACCTCAGAGGCTAGATTCAGTCAAGATGGAATTCGGAAGTAAGTTTGTCTATCTGCAAGGAGAAGACGACGATGCTGATGTGATAACATTGAGAAAAGGACTGAAGAAAGCAAGCTTGGATCTGAAAAAGAGTGAAGAAGATGTAAGTGTAATTGCTGATGATCACGTGGGGATGTTGAAGATCTAGAAGTTAAAAATGTGTCGTTGGAAACTAAGGGAAAAAAAGATAGATCAGTGTTAGTGAATAAGATTCAAATTTGAACAGGAAACGAAGTCAGAAAGTATTTTGACACATTTCCATACGAAAACGGTGTATCATGAATTTAACTTATTCTTGAAATAAATCTCCTGCTACTGTGGTCAAAGTGCTATTGTTATGTGAAAACCACAGACCAGGAAAAGCCAAGTGCAGCTTTTGTTTACAAACCATAGCAGTGCTTCTCTGTTGGGAACTGGATGCTCATTACTTTCACGGAGGGGTCCTGGATGTGTGCACTCAAGCGTGAGCGATATGCATGCTGCATAATGAGCAGTTGTGTGCTGCCGGCTGGGCCGGGTATGATCGGCGGTTAAATTTGCGAGCCTTCTCTTCCTGTTCTTATGCCATATATACTGTGTGCATCTCTACTGTATTTTGCCCAGTCCAGCTCTCTGCTGGGAAGCAGGTGTGCATTGAGCCATCGGCTAATTTTACAGGGAGATCTTTTCTTCTTTTCTACCAAGAGTTAGATGTCTGAGTTGTTAGCATCTGACCCTCAGTTGTTAGCATCATACCTTTATGGTAAGCATTGTGCTATTTCCTTTTAGAATTGCGCAATGCTTACGATTTTTACCATGAGCTAGCTGTTAGCATTGCGAAATATCTTGTAAGCATTTCAAAATATCTTGTTAGCATGGTGCAATGCTAACAACTTTTATCACGTAAAACATTAAGTAACTGTACCCTCATTGGTGGTCACAGAGGCTTTAAAAGGAACGGATATTTTGACACAATAATCTTTCAGACAGAAATTACTTGAAGACCTCTGATGGTCACGATTTTGTGCTCTGTGAGTACCGTTGTAAAGACTTGTAAATTTGTATAGTTTTGTAAAATGGACCTATATGCACTGAGTCTTCTTGTTATGTCCGAGAAGCGGTGACAACATATCAATAAACTGCAACTTCAGATAACCCTGTCCATCTGTCCATCTCTTCTGGTGCTGCCATTACATCATCAGTCCTGAAAAAACCTGAGACCCTGGCAACGTTACATGATGTTTATGACACAAACTGATTCACAGCTTTAATATTACATTTAGTTGTAGTTATGTCAACTTGTAATCTAGTCATGCATGCATGCTCTGCAAGGAGCATGGAGACAATAAATCTTGGTAGTTTAATATCAAATCTTCATGTATCATATTGGACTGGCAATATAGTTCAGGCAGTTTAGAAATGACTGCTGGAAGGCATGATTTTGGTCAGGTGAAGGATGCGGGCGTAGAGGGCATATCGTGTTCCAATGAAGAGACATTTGTTTGAGAGTCATCCTATGTAGAAGGACCGGATGAAATGGCTGGGCCCCAATGACAGAGCTGGGTGTGAACATAGATTTGAACTTTTAGCTGCTTCAGCCGTATGAGTGCAATGAGGGGTGAGAGGTGAAGCTACAAGAAAGTATCAAGAACAATGAACAAGCAAATAGAATTTTAAAAGCAGACAAAATACCAGCATCGAAATAAAAGAAAGGCACAAACAGATACCAAACCCTCTGTCCGAACTCCTACCCTATTCCCCCTGACCCCATCAAAAATGAAATGGGTCTATCTTATACAATTATGCAGTGACTGCTTAACGTTCTTTATGCCAGTACAATACACATTCAGTTTCTGTAATTGTGTTTGTTGGTAACACCAGTTACAGTTTGATCATATAGCCTATTATATGATCTTGATTCTCTTTTTTCTTTCTCTGGACAGGGAGATGTTTGCATGCTGGACATTCTGGACACGGCAGGGCAGGAGGAGTATTCTGCATTGCGAGAGCAGGTAGGATAATGCACAGTGCATCAAGTATTTTCAAGATTTCTCAGTTTGGTTTTATTAAAGTATGTTAGGATACTCTCCCGTGCTTTAATCAAACTTCACTGACTTTAAAGATAATGCATGGGCTATTAAAAACTTGGGCACTCTCACTCTACCTTGCCAAGAGTGAACCGGTCGTAAACCTCTTTAGCACTGGACCCCCTGAGCAACCAGTCGGTCATTTGAGCACCGCCTGGTCGATCGCCCTTTAATTTATTAGTGGTTAATTAACATCGGTTCACGCTAGACACCGTAGAGCAAGAATTAGTAACTGTGAGGAGACAGGTAAGCATGTGGATCGTATGTGCCCAAAACACTGCAAGTCTTGCGATTTAAAGATATTCTGACTTAGCAACAAAAAAAGTAGGCATTAACAAAAACTTTTGTTCATATTCAGGAACCAATATGCCAATTCCTCTTGGAAATGGATATTTTTCGTCAACAGAGACAGTCTGCCTATAAAAGATTTTTAACTTGTCTTTGACAGTATATGCGGTCTGGTCAAGCCTTTGTGATAGTTTACTCTATCGATGACAAGAATAGTTTTCAAGCAGCTCTAGACATTCACACTCTGGCCGAGAAGATTAAAGGAACATCATCATTTTCAGCCGTAAGTGTTTGTCTTCATTCCGTTAAAAAAAATCCTCTATGTGTTTGTTTACAAGTGATGAAAAATAAAGCAATGTGATTGCATGCCAGGCATGTTTAGTTTGAGCTGTAGCAGAGAAAGTAGACATGAGGTCTTTCTGAGTAATAGCCATGTAAACTGAACACAAAAAGGTTTTAGTGTGGCATACCTTTATGAAAAAATAGTCATATCTTTGCCTGAGCGCTTATGAATTAATAACTTACATCTGATCGTCCTTAAATGTTGTCATTTATGCTTAACTTAACAAACATAGTGTGTGGAGTGTATAGACATGTTTGATAAGTGATGTCCTGTGCGTTTGTGGGACGCATGGTGGCAGGATCATGGAATCGTAGAACTATTAGCATTTAAGCAAAAAATGGATGTCGTGCTCTACATTTGTAATTCGTGGCATGAATTAGACACATACTGTATAGTGTATATCAAAGTTTTTAACTGCCTCTTCCCCCACGCAGTAAGATCTCTTGTTTTAATACTCAGATACTCTGCGGGAATAAGTCAGACCTTGAGAGTGAACGTCAAGTACCAGCTGCGGATGGCGAGAAGGAGGCGAAAGCCAGAGACATGGCTTTCATGGAAACATCAGCAAAGACTGGAGAGAACGTTACACTTGCCTTTGAAGAGCTCATCAGAAGAACGATCCGTACTGGCATCGAGTACAGGGTTGGTTTCAAGACGTTCTTACATGTAGAAGCGGATATGACTGAATGTTTCAAAAACTATCGTCTTTATATACAGTTACACAGTAACATCTAGTGTATGACTGTGTATCGTCTTTATATACAGTTACACAGTACCATCTAGTGTATGACTGTATATCGTGTCCAACGTGAGGGGAATTGATGAACACATTTTAGAATGTCCCCGGTATATATTTTAACTGTTGTCTCTATGATCTCTGTAACAGGGCATCATGAAGGAGAAGGGGAATACATAACCCTGGGGAGGGCTAGTGGGGAACCAGTGCATGAACATGAATATCACTTAAGTTTAAAACATGATGTTATCGTTCTTTTTGTGTAATTGTTTTCTCTGCATGCAGTCTGCATTGAATATATATTTGCTCTCTACAGATTGCCGTTTTGGGTTCTGGAGGTGTCGGTAAATCCTCCATAGTGATTCGTCTCACCCAAGACATGTTCCTCAATGACTATGACCCAACCATCGAAGATTCCTTCCGTACGGCCATAACTGTGAAGGGGATACCGGAGGATAAAAGAGGTATTGTCTTACTTTGCATAAAAAATCCGATAAAATTGTGTTACATTCGTAGTCGTAAAGTGATTTTGGAAAAAGATAGCGAGACAAGTAATTTTACAGGTAGAGAATATAGGGTAGTGCGTCACAAGGTTGGGAAGTGCATTTAACCCTTTCCCTTTTTTCATCTTCTCCTTTTTTCTTTTGTCTCTTGATCATCTGGTGTTGAGTTCTGTTGCTTATTGTATATCATTATTACTACTTCCAAGGGGCCAATTTGTAGCCTTTCCTGGCATGTTGATTATAAGTGGTCTTTGATGTTAAAACTAAACTTTGTTTCTAATTTTACTGACAAAAGAGGTATTTATTGACTTAGTGGGTCACTAATTACCATGTGGATGCCATTTTTGGCTGCCTTGTATTAAATCTATGATACCATCCACGTTCACTATAGGAGTATGATGTTTGGCCTGAACTGAATTTATAATTTTTTTGTACCTGAAAGCAGATATATATGTATGTTGTAGAGGGTGACTGGCAATAAACCTTACATTGGGATGGCTATCCAATTGACAGTTTTAGCTCGTGTAAGTTAGTTTTATTTTATATTTTGAAAGGCCTATTCGAATGGGCAAACAGCGGGAATCCTCCTGGATGAAAGAAATGGCCTTATAATGACCGGCCATGGCTTAAAACTAGACCTCTCGCCATTGCTCAATGTTATTACATCTGTAATGCCCTACGTACCTCTATCCACTGGACCACAGCACTGGAGTATATTCTAATAAAACTAAACTGGGGTTTACCTATATGGAATCTTGAGAAGGGGGAAGGCGGTAGAGGATATCAAAGTAATCAAGTATTTTCAAGATTTCTCATTAGGGTTTTATTAAAGTATGTTAGGATACTCTCCCATGCTTTAATCAAACTTCACTGACTTTAAAGATGGATGGTTCGAATAGTGAGAGCCTTAGAGGGAAGCCAAGCATCCAATTGGTACTGATTAAATTACATATTTTTCAATTGGTTGTTAGTAAGAGAGAGAAACGAAGTCCCTGTTTTAGTAAAAAAAAATCGATTTGATTTGAGACATGATAAACATAGATTCACACTTGTAATCTTAAAAGAAAAAAAATTGCAGCTCACCTCGGGAAGGAGAAGTGGAGGGGAAGTGAGTGAGGGAATTTAGCAGACAAAATAATAATACTTCACAGATTTCTAAATGGGGTCTTAAAAGATTGAGAGGATACTAAGTCCCTGATTTAATCAAAATTTACTGACCGTTTTTACAGTAAGTTAATATCAAAATTCCATACACATTGATAAAATTTGTTTTTGTTTTTAGCTGTTCCAGTGAAGGTGTGGAAAGAATGTGGATTATTTGATCATTTTAGTGCTCCTAAGGGGACAATGAGAAGACTGTCGTTTAAGTCTTTATGTGAGTCATTCTCAGTTTATTTTCAAATATAATTCTGTGCACTCGTGTACCGAGAATTCCATCAACAATGCACTGTATCATGGCATATTGTTGACATAGTGTGGGCTACCATTTTCCACAATGCCCTTAAACGCTATTACTGTAGCAACCGTTGTGCCCCTCTCTATGTTAGCAGTCTTCGTAGGTACATGGCTTCATAACTATCTCATTCATCATCAAGATTCAATCAGGGCTCACAAAATTGTCCCAATTTCCACGAATAGTTTTTAGGGCACCAGAAAACAGCTCAGGAAAATGCAAAGATCCCGACATACAGGATTGAGAAGGTATCCGATGAATCCTTTCGGCTTCCTGTATGTTTTGTAGATTATATTGGTGGCCATTTGAAAGCTGAAAACTCGTAGTGCCGTATTATTTTAGTGAAATATCCAAGGCAAGTTCTATATAATTTAACCTGCCTGTAAAAAGAAAACATTTGCCTGGCCCAACTCCATCCATATTTGTTTTAGCCCTGTCCCACTCATTTCAATTGCTAACCCGTAAACATTTATTCGATCACCTAATTGAACTTTTCTCGGTGCCTTCTTCAATGTGTTCTGGTATAACCTCCCACAGCGTCAGCTATGTTTGGACGGAAGAAAAAAAAGGTGAATGTGCCTCCTGCTCAAGCCGTTAACAGAAGGCGATCCGCTGAAAATAAGTCATACAAAACAAGGAGAGCTGATGGCAATGTAATCCTTGTTTCTCTGGGAACTCTGAAGAAAGACCCCAAGATAATGACGGGAGACGCTGTATCCTGTTGCAAGTGCCCCGCCATTTTATCTCACGTATCGACCGTAATACCATCCTCCTCTGGAGATACCTCCAAACAAACGTGGACGTGGTGAGTATTCTTAATGTAAAGAAAAATTGCTATTAATGCTATATATAACCTCTTGAAGACCTATTTTGATCAACCTTAGGGTTTGTGTTTGCCTTCCATACTAACGTCCCTGCATACACGTGCTCCATTATTCAACATGTCCT
>KN890884.1:10353-31039 GCA_000934455.1 Apostichopus parvimensis
GGATTGCCGTCCATATGCTACAACGCCCTTTTACTTTTGACAACAGGCATGTCCGGGTCCTTCACTAGCCTAAATTCATTAATTTTAGTCACACAGCATAACCTAAATAAATAATAATCAGCCCTCAACTTAGGCTATGCTGGAGATTTTTGAATGGCTGGATTTAAGTCTTACTCAGTCTGAGGATCATCAGCAGCGATCGACCCCCGCACAAACAAACGCAATCGCTATTCTCCCGGATACCACCGGGCTAAAAATAGCCTAATGGCACGTCACCGCACCATTCATTTCGGCAGCCGGGCCGATTAGCATGCACTGTTCGCTATTCACCCGGCGGCCGGGCCAATAAGCTCCGCTCGCTATTCACCCGGCCGCCGGGCCGATAAGCCACACTTGCTATTCACCCGGCCGCCGGGTCGATAAGCCACACTGTTCGCTATTCACCCGGCCGCCGGGTCGATAAGCCACACTGTTCGCTATTCACCCGGCGGCTGGGCCGATAAGCTCCGCTCGCTATTCACCCGGTGGCCGGGTCAATAGGCCCCACCATCGTGAATTACACTTATATGTGATTATGACTCTGAGCTAGGTCTATGAGATACTTTGTTGTGGTGAGTGATGGAGCTAAATTATACATTATTTGACCATATTTGTCATTGTAGTGTTAGGCCCACCATTTTAAGCTAAGCAGATTAATATCCTCTTTCCTCTATTTCCATTTTCAGATAAATCAACAAAAAGAAGTAATTAGTTACAGCACCAAACAGCTCCAGTAAAATGGCATCTGCTCTTTCAAGTGTGAGATGGATAATCTCTACAACAATACCTTGCAGATTTCAAGCCTTAAGGCACATTCATATCAGAAAGTCTTTACCACTTGTCTTCAGTCTCTCGGAAAGATCTAACGGAAATCTTTTGACAACTCCATCTTCAAAAATGGCAAACTTACAACTTCAAAGAAGTTTGAAGGTTAAATCCGCCATAAAGAGACGTTGCAAGCACTGTCGTATTGAGATGAAGTTAGGACTGTGGCATGTCATTTGTGAAGAAAGCCCTAGACATAACCAACGTCAGAGGGGTAAATTGCCACCACCAGAACTCCAATTCTTTCCGTACTTTTTCCGATCTAAGAGTGCTAAATAGCTATGGAAACTATGACAACATTCATGTGAAACAGAGATTGAGAGGGAAGTAGTTTTTGAAAAAGTGCAACCTTGTGGTTAGCTTTTCTTCCATCTCATTTGTCCACTTTTCAAAGACTACTTGGAGGAAGGCCTAAGGAGTGTGCATCTCTCAATTCCTTGAAAAACCAGGATGCTATACCAAACCCGAGAGTAACTTAACCAGATTCGCACGGGATATATTCAAATCTGGATGTCATATGTGATTGCAAAGATATGAAGTTTGCTGCATAATTGTACAACTGTAGTGACAAGAGTGAGATATGGCAGAAAAGCTGAAAAATTTGTGCATTGTTATTATATCATTACATGTAAATCAATCGTCCACAAAAGAAGCAGTGAATACCTCTGTCTTCTGTGTTATTTGTGTGTCATTGCCAATGGCCTACAGAATGGAGGACAGAAGTCATATCATTGCCTCAATCAGTTACAAAGAATGTATTACAAGCAGTATTTACATTGATTGCAGTTAATCTTTGTTGTATACCCAAGCTATACTAAAGTCACCATCTATTTGTTTGATGTAACTTGACTAGGTTAGTTGAGTTTTATTTCAAATACAGGAAAGTACAAAATATTATAAAATTTCTAGTTTCTCTCTTTTTCTATCTTACCTTTGAGTATTATGTGGTTTGCTGAACTTGCCATTATTTACAACATAAGGCAAAACAGATTCTTCAAAGAAAATGGACTAATTAGTGGTTAGGTCTGGCTACAGAGGAAGCATGTATGCCTGTGCTATGATTCCGCAATGGAATGCTCTCATTACAAAGTTACTAATCAACATTTGCTACCTTTTAGCTCTATCATTGCTAATACAACAATAACTTACTTGATTATTATCATAATGGCAAGTGTTGTTATAGGTTACCCATTCATAAAGGCAGAAATACTTGAATAAATTTGAGCACATTTTCTCCAAAAGGCTTGAGTGGTTTTGTTCACTGACTTTACCAGAGTTTAACCATTAAATGGAAAAAATGAAGTCATACTGTACCTACAATTCTGGTAATGGGGCAGCATGCCATTATGTAAATTTGTCCAATAAATGGATTTTAAGGACAATTATTGGTTTCTGTTTCTGCTCAAGTCCAATCTACAGAGAATAGATATTTTCCTGACATTTCATTTGGCTGATTTGAAGATCAGTCCAGTGTTTCTCAAATCCCTGAGTTGTCAAGTTATCAACCATTCATCACAGGTGAACCTCAACATTGCTAAACTTAAAACTCTGAAGTGATGCAAGTCTCCCTAAACTTGCAACAAACCAACTTTCTGAAGGGCATATATTGTATACTCACTATGGCAGGGGAGTAGGAAGCTTCCAAAAAGTGGGGGGGGGGGCCTCACTTTCTCATTCCACAACCACCACTGGTTATGCTATAAACCGATACACACCAGCCATATCACTTAAAGATATATGATGTGTTAGTATGCTGTCAATACTATTATGGTGCACAAGAATAATTAAAATAAAATATTAAAATTAACAAAGCCTTAAGATATCCAAAAGACAGTTCGTCATCAAAGGGGCACATTTTATTTGCACATCTCCCCACATTTTCTATTTTGGAAAAAAGTGGGGAGATGTGCCCCCCCCCCCCCCCCGGCTCCTACCCCTTGCACTATGGAGACATGTGGAAGAGAAGAAACAGCTGGCAAGTTGAAGACCTAGTGTATGACATTTTATGTATTGCTCTGCAGATATTAAAGGGGAATGTTACTAATGTTCTTTTTTGCATTGATTACCTTACAATGTTAACTCTTTATGACAGAGTGGTAGTCACCATTGATTTGTTGGTGGCTATGCAGTATTGGGCCACATGTAACTCTTTACTTGGCAAACTTATACATTCATGCAAGTTTTTGACAGTAATTAAATTAGTATAATTCAAGCTATATCCTCAAGTACAGAGCAAAAGATAATTCAATTGGAATTATTTGTCAAACCCATCACCTGACACCCCCCCCCCCCACCCCCTTATCTTCATCTTAAAACTTCATGTACAGACCATTAAGCTAAAGTACCATCTGATCCAGAAATGAATACACATTAGGTTTTTCTATTCCTGAACTAAGAAATATAATACTTTAGCTTGATTAGGGCTACTACAAGTAACAACCACAATAATTAAAAAGCATAAACACAACAGGATTCATAAGTTCATTAACCATTTATTTCAGATCAAGATTTTCTACATTCTGTGAGCTGAATAAACTGAAAGAATAAGTAAAATGTGAGTCAGAAATGGGCATAACACTGTAGAGGCAAGAATATCATCTAATGGACACCATTAGTATAATGGGACATGGTGATTGTCTTCATTAATAAATGTGCTTCAGATTCAGAACTTCAAACAGACCATAACAAGAAACAAAATGAAGCCTTCCTAGGCAGTACCAAAAAAGAAGTGAAGACTTCTATAAGTATATAAGTTCTGTGCCTAGTTCACATCATCATGAAATTAGTGAACACAAAGATTTTCACAAACATGAATGCCATCCAAATATATATTCCATAACTGTCTGAAACGTACAGAAAAATGAGTTGTAAGTTTCTGAATTTTTGTGATTATATAAGCTTATCTAGCAGTATTTCTGTCACAATATATTGTCCTATGTAATGAACATAAAGTATCGGATAAAAGGATAGGTTGACGGTACATCTGCTACATACACATTTATTTATTCACTATGCAGCCCTGAATGCAAAGTCTCTTGTAGGAAAAACATCTCGGAACAAAACTGGGAAGAAAGTCAGGACCGTATGTCCTAGATCTTGATAACACATGTACAGAAAGTCAGGACCGTATGTCCTTGATCTTGATAACACATGTACTGTAAGACAGGATGGTATGTCCTAGATCTTGATAACACATGTACAGAAAGTCAGGACTGTATGTCCTAGATCTTGATAACACATGTACAGAAAGTCAAGACCGTATGTTCTAGATCTTGATAACACATGTATGGTAAGACAGAAGGTCAGAACCGTATGTGCTAGATCTTGATAACACATGTACAGAAAGTCAGGACCGTTTGTTCTAGATCTTGATAACACATGTACAGAAAGTCAGGACCGTACGTCCTAGATCTTGATAACACATGTACAGAAAGTCAGGACCGTACGTTTGTTCTAGATCTTGATAACACATGTACAGAAAGTCAGGACCGTACGTCCTAGATCTTGATAACACATGTACAGAAAGTCAGGACCGTACGTCCTAGATCTTGATAACACATGTACAGAAAGGCAGGACCGTATGTTCTAGATCTTGATAACACATCTACAGAAAGTCAAGACCGTATGTCCTAGATCTTGATAACACACGTACAAATGGTCAGGACCTTATGTCCTAGATATTGATAACACATCTACAGAAAGTCAGGACCGTATGTCCTAGATCTTGATAACACATTTACTGCTCCCACATGGTTAATTTATGGTGACAAAATGCACTTCAATAGCTATTTTTGCCCAGGGAGATGGGACATTTTCCTTTCTAACATCTGAGAAGAATTTGTAAATTTTCATCATTATAATTTATATGTAGCTGAGGGATAAAAACTACTGCTGGCAGTCCTTATGTTATCGCTAAACAATTTGTTACTTTAAACAATGACCTATCAGAATTAATTTTTTTGCTAATGCAATCCGTAGAAGCACTTCTCTGTTACATTTCAATTGGTGGGTTATCCATATCATTTTCATGTCACCTTTGAGAAAACAATTGGCAAAAATAAAATAAAACAGAAAGGCTTGGTGATTCCTTTACCACATTTGATGCCAGAACATAAACAAAATTAACACAAACAAAAGTAACACTATACCCATGGTCTTTAATTACTGACCATGATTGACTTCAAATTGTCTGAAAGGTTCTTCTACCAATGCAGTCCTACATATGACTATCAAATTCAATCTTGTTTTTCTTTGGAAATGTAGTTCTCCTCTTTACAACGTGAGCAGACTTTGACCTCTGTTGACCTTAAATAACCTTTGACCACCAATTTCAAATTGAATCTTGTACACTCCAAGGGAGATCTACATACTGTTCCAAGTATGAAATTCAACCAGGCTGTAGTTGTTTATTTATGTTGTTCATTCTTTGACTTATACTGACCTTTGACCGCCCAAAATTTCTTTGTTCAATAAGGGCAATCTTTCAAGCAAGATGTTTGTATTTACAAGCAAATATTTACAAGCAGGCTTGGGCATCACATACATACACGCAAACTCGTCATAACCATCGTATGCCTTTGGCAAGGAATCAACAAGGAAGAAACATTTCCGAAATATTCCAATGATTCAATTCATTATCCTCATATATTAACCTAAAGAGTAATTGTATTTTACATATTTTCACAAGATGCAGAATCCATCTACAAGTAAATGGCTGCTAATCTCATAAACTGGTTTCCATTGTGCCTTATGAGGAACTTCACAGATCTTACTTTACAGTACATATAAAAAAAAATAATACATGTTATTGTCTAAGAGACAAATTTGATTCAAATTAGATTGCCTCAGAAATTAATACTGACTACTTATCAGTTAAAGTACTTTATACGAATATTAATACTTATGCTAGGAATGTAATAGTTGTTATGTAGTTTTTAAGTAGTTGGTTTCCCAATATATATCTTACAGACAGAACGTATCAAATATATTTGTCATCCTGTATCTGTACAAAATTACAAATATAAAGCATTTGTAATTGAGAAAGATTTGAAAAGCAAAGGAAAAGATACAACATGAGCAATGATGGTTACAAATGTAATGAATATTTAAGAAAGAAAAAAAGATGGAAATTTAATTTTCCATGTCAAATGATCTAAAAAGTGTTTGTTTGGAAGTTACCTTATGTTGTTCACTTGTCAAAACAAACATGTAATTAAAGATGTTGAGGTACCATTAAGTATGATACTTTCCAAAAATAAAATTTCTTATATTTAGTATCGAAGATGATAAATGTTTATGTTGTAAATGTTTGATTTTTCCTACCACATTTCATTCATTTCCCAAAGGCACAGATATGAATTATGACTTTAAATTTTTGTAAACTTTCCTCCAGCCATAACGGATTCAATTTCCTCCACTGTTCTTGGGACGTGATTCAGAAGCTCCGCTCCAGTTTTAGTGATGACAACGTCGTCTTCAATCCGAAGCTGTGATGCAGAAAAAAAATATAAAGGAGTGATGATTTAAAAAAAAATAGATGAATGGTCGTTAATAAAAATGAGAGCAAGTCAATTTCAACTGAAATTATCACAAATTGTCAATGAAACAACTATATTGTAAACAAAATTATACATGTGACAGTACTAGTCAGTGATATTTACATCAGTACAAATTCTTGCTTCAATACACATTATCTCAGTTGGTATGAGGGGCATACACCCCCTCTCCCCTTTTCAACCCCACACAAAAAAAGTAGTTATTGGTCCAATATTGCGTGTAGACCTAGTTATAGACCTAATCGTTTGCCTAATTATGCCTCAGAACGCACCATGTAATGTCCCAATTTTTTTTTTTTCTGGGGGAGTATTCTCCAGACCCTCTACAGGGAGAGACGGCTGTAACGACTCCAGGGTCACACCCCGTACTTCCTAGGATCCGCCCCTGTATCTTATAGGAGTCACTGACCCAAATCTCAAGGATGCTAAAAACTTGCTAAAGGGGTTTTGGAAGTACTCTCCTGAAATGGGGAAGTGTCCAAATAAACAAGTATATACATGTCTCAGTGAGAAAGAACGTTCTGAAGTTTGCAGTAAATGAGTGTAGCGCAGTTTGAAGATGATTGACCATCAAGGTTTATGGGATAAGATTTTAACATATTCTTCTTTCATGTCACACTTCAAAGCACTTCTACTGACAGTATGAACAGTATGTATATCATGTTGCTATTAGATAAAGGGTTGGAACTGTTCATACTGTCTATACTATCCACATTAAAGAATGATATGAAAAATCCTGTACAGAGTAGCATGGTAGGTGACCATTAGTCGACCATCTAGCAGATTTGGCTTTATATTCTATACGATTATCAAAGTGAGAGTAAATCCCTGCTTGATTCTCGGTATGGAAAGCAGAATAGGCTAGGTATTTGTGCTACAAAACAGTGGTATATCTCAGCTCTAGTTGAGTTTACATCTGATGTGACATTTATACAACAAGAAGCACACAAGATTCTTTCTGTTCAAGAGTAACTGGTGATGAGACATATCAAGCTGTAAACATGGCCACCTGCTTTTACGTGGTTAAACAGGCCCTGATGCAAACTCGGACAAATAGTTAACATGATTTGTTAAACAAGCTAACTATTTTACAGAAAAGAGCGATCAGACATATTACCCTCTCTCACCCAAGGGATCACACAAACGTGTTATTTAAGTCTTTGCATTTACTGAAGCTTACTGATCTGGTCAGTCTCAATGTCCTCATTTTTGTTTATCGTTGATTACACGAAATGCTACCAGATACTCTGAATGCCTTCTTTACACAGAACTCAAACATCCACGCTCACAACACTAGGCAAGTTGCAAGATTACCTGCAACCAAGGCAATGTCACAACAATTTCTCTAAAAATAGCTTACATCATCGGGCCATCGCACTTTGGTATCTCCTACCTTTCACTTTAAAGGCAATGCCTTCTTTAGTAGCTTTTAGAAAAAGCTTACAAAAGCACTTCATCAACATGTACTAGAACTGCAAAATGAAACTGGGGAGGGGGGAGGGTGTGAGGGAAGGGAGAGGAAGGGGTGGTTCTGTTTGTTTTGGTTTTTTGGTAGTGATAGAACAAAAATAAATAAATGAAATGAAAATGATTCACACATAAGATGTGTTGTGTACTTACTCCTCCAAACTTAAAGTACTGTCGAATGACATCCGGGCAAAGGAATCTCTTGTGTTTCTCATCTGACATGGCTTCCTCGAGGATCTAGGCAATCCATAAAGAAAAACAACAGAGTCAATCACGGTATTCATAATGATTTCTCTTATTGCACTCTCTGTTTCACTCCTGTAACTTTAAATATTAATTGTTGTATCTGCTAATGTTTTCGTAAGATGTTGTATGACAGGTGTAAATGGAAGTAGTACAACAATGACTTCAATTTTACATGTTTCCATTGTTTGCTTTGATGGAAAATGATTTAACTGCTCAGTTACTGTACACCACCTCTTGCGGAAAGCCAAATATGCCTCATCAGATGGGATTATCTTCTGAAAGATTTTTTCTCCATCTTCTTAAAGATATTTTCACCTTCATGTCGGTAATATTAACTGACATGTAGCTAATATAAACATGATTGATGCTACTGTTAAAATGACAAGAGCATGACGACCATTTTAACATATCGCTTAAAAATATTGATAAACTTCAGAGCATTTTCCAATTCGATTAGCCTTTTGGTAAACATACAGGAAAGCAAAAAGTTTCCCAAATACAATGATGTCCGAAAGATATGTACACACTTTGATATGATATGTAAAATGTGTATTGTTTGGTCATGTGACACTTGACAAGCAGCAACTTCCCTGGTTACATCAGTCATATATCCCCTTACATTTTGGAGATATCATTTAGAACATTAATTTTTCAGAAGATTATCATATCTGGTGAGTCCTTTGAACATCGATATATTTAATCATAATAATCAGCAGTAATATTCACGACGCTGAAGCGACCACAAATGTGGGAGAAACCTGCAAGGGCTTATGAATTACAACTTACACGTCGGGTGGCTTCCAATTCAACGTTTCTCACTCAAATTTGGAATCTTTTCAAGTTAGAAAGTCATTTCAGATGGGAAAACCATAGATTGTCCTTGGATGAAAACCCATCTTACTACGACACGGCCAGGTATTGAACCCAGAACCTCCCGATTGCTAAGCCCCATTGCTTCAAATGCTACTGCCTTTTTGATCCACTCGGTCACAGCACGCTATCATTGCTATTAGCATGTCTTTCCACCATACTCCATCTTCCACAGTGAATGATCACAGGCATGACTACACATTACGGATACACAAAGAACATTTAAAGTAACTGATGGATTTCTTATATTTTGGATGCTAGTGGCTGCTGTGTCATTACCAGGGAAGTAGCCCAAACAATGGTGAATTTAATTCATAACAAGCACAACACTCTAATGACAAGAAACTTACCGATTCGATAAAGTAGCACCCTGGCTCGATGGTGAGGACCATACCAGCTTCCAAAACCCTGGCGGTACGTAGGGAAATTAGGCCAGGGAGTTTGCTCCGTTCATTTCCCCCCTACGAATAGATAAGGACAGGCATTAGATGAAACTACTAAAATAGATAGGTTGAGGAGTAACTCTTGTAAGAGAAATTAACTTGTTAAGTATGATTTAGCCCTATCAATGAGCCCTACCAGCACAAAAAAAACAAAAAAAAAACATAACTTGATACTAGTTTGACAGATCAGTGTGCATCAGTCATGCAAACTTTTATGTGAAAGAAATACATATTTGTATGAAACATTCTTATGTGAGGAAGAAGGCTACAAAAATAACACACACGCATGATTCATACACAACATTGCACAAAACCTTTCCAAAATTGATGCATGAATTAACGGTAAACAAGATTAGAAACTGATTTAATATTTGTTCTCCGTCAAGAAGGAACTATACCAGATGAAAGACATATGTTGCAGTCATTAACATTATTTGCCAGATAAAAAATATTCCTTCTTTCATGCTATACAAGAAATTTCTCTGGTTTTTATATACTATATGCTACAGTCATTAACATTACTTGAATTAAAGAGATAAAAAGATTAAAAGTTTTTCTCTCTATTCATAGCCTCCAACACATCTAAATGTCAAGCGAATGTATAGCATTATGATGAATTTAGTTAAAAAGTTCATCGGAACATGACCCCAAACATATCAGAAAGACCGAAGCCAGTCACCAAGGATCAAATGTGTAGTCCGTTTTTCCTTCCACAGTCACAGCATTTTCACTCACCGGGAAGAAAAATTAATTAGTTCATCTCACCTTCGTCAATACCTTCGACTAATTTGGACGGGCAATACGGATGATATATAACCAGAGTTCTGATGAGTACCGTCGTTTTATGGTTAAGTTGGGCCACTACAAGTGGTTCATCTGAAACGAGTCCGTGACTTCAGCCACGGTATTACATCTCCATCCAGTAAATAAAATTCACTGACTTCTCGAGTCACTTAACTTTGGACCTTTTTCTATAAAGTTAAGTAAGACATAGCAATCTATTGAATCTCACCTGGGGGTACCCCCCAACGTCATGTACATCTATACCCATGAAGTGTCCCAGGCCATGAGGGAAGAACAGGGCACCGACGTTGGCTTTCTGCATCTCGCTGATGTCACCCTTCAACAGACCGTGTGATGTCAACTCCTCAAGGATGACTTTCTCTGCCAACAGATGCATGTCTGTCCAGAGGACTCCTGAAAAAGAGAGAAAAGAGTGACTCAAATCAAATCGAGCTTTATGTACCAATAAGCAGCAGCAATCTGTAATGTCATAAACTGTTGAATTATGATTGGTACAGGATGAAATGATGGGAGGTATTTCTCCTACTTACTTTCCTATGTTACGAACAGTTTGGTTGTTGATTGCAAGCAGTCTGCGCGGGAGGATATTGTTTAGTTTACTGAGTTTGTGCATCTTGCGACTCAAAGCTACAGCATAGTGATACAGAAGAAACAGCGATCCCGAAACAACTAAAGAAAAATCTGCTCCATTTGGGAGAGGAGAAAGATATCCTTGTTTTAAGTTCATGCTTGAGAGCTGTTAGGGAGTGCTAGCTCAGTGGTTAACGCCGGTGCCTTTCAATCATAAGGGCCCGAGTTCAAGTCACTCCAAAATTAATGTATGTCGTTCAGTTACTTGAAAATTGACAATTCATAATAATGGAGGTTAAGATATGAATCTAAGGGACTGACTTCGGTCAGCTTGCGTAAAACCTGTTTATATTCATCAGCTCTGACATTTACTACATTGTGTGACGGTCAAATATCTGGTTAGCCAAAAAATTAAAACAAGGATTATTTTCTTCCTTTTTTTCTTTTTAGGTATCTATTTTGTTTACCTGGGAAGCTTTAGGATGCTGTTATTTAAAGTTTGCTGTATGATTAATGAAATTAACTTTATTGAATTTCTCATTAATGTAACTGTAGAAGTCTAACGGGTAGCCTTCACTGAGTAAATGATTCAGGGTACTGCAATCTGTTCACAGCTGTCTTAACATTGCAGTAATGGGAAATATAGCATATAACCTGTTCATGAGACAAATACCTGGTTTAACAGCACTAAAGACTGCTTGGTTTGCTTTCAGTACAGTATTGTAGATTTTCTTCTGTTGGTCTGTAAACTTGCCATTGACCGGGTAGGCACAAGTAATGTCTGAAGCATAGCAGTAGTACTCCCCTCCCATGTCAAAGTTACTGCAGAAAGAAAATTGAACAAAACATTTTAATACAAATTTTTACCCCCGACAAGAGTGTAAAACAAAAGTTTGATCTGCGCTAAAGTCGGATACGGTAATCTGTACAAAGATGAAGCTCGGACGAAGAGTTTGCGATGAAAACTTGCACGCTCTCTGCATCAAAAAAGACATCTCGATGACAAGAGACAACAGCGCCATAGGACAAATGAATCTATTCATACAATGACTTATATGCAATATTACTGTATCACAAATTGTTCATTTTCAGTCACATTAGAGTTAGATCGAATGCCCAGTGAAGCTGATATTTGCAGTGTTAAGGTGGATTCCATCTGCATTCACCACCTGTTATCGATGGGTCTTTAGTATCAATCAAACGTAAAACAGTGAAAGAAACACCCCAGAAGAATGTCCAGATTTGTGAAACAGACAACAACAAACTAGTTAAAATTGATATTTATATATATATATGTTTATATATATACATATATATATGCATTTGCCTTTGTCGTTTACCTCCATTTCATTAACATAAAATCTGTTCAAAGTATCTCTTTCTAGATCCGGCTTTAGGAATCACAAATGATTTCGAGTTGGTTAGCATCATGTTTGATCTCTTGAGTAAGGCAAAATATGTCACCAAAACAGAACTAGTATTGTTCGATACAGGTGTCAAACGCCTACAGTGGAATTACGACCTTCCTTACTGGTTTCGAACCATTGGACATACAATCAGAGTCCATAGCCTAGTGATTAGGGTGTCGCAAGATAAAGCGGGAGGACCGGGTTCGAATCCCGGTGGAGGCTGGAAGTTTTTTCACTGTTCTTGATTTTCCAACTCATTACCATTTCAATTATATTTCATACTATGTATACAATCAACTCACCAGATATCCCCAGCTTCCATGGTTCTACCGTTTGGTTCACCAGCATGTCCATAATGCAATATGGCTGCATTTTCACCTCTGAAGGAAACACATTCCACGAAAAAAAAAAATCATTGTCTTATATTAAACTGTTCAAATTTGCAAAACAATTAAGGGGTTGAATAACTCAATTGGTAAATACTTGTCACCTTCCAAATTCTCTTGAAATCCTTTCCCTGTTGTTTCTGGATTATTTTATATGAAACTGAGGCATGCTCCCTCGTTTACACATAACTACATTGTACCATGGTTTCTGACTGGTGCCCCTAGGGAAGAAATGACTATGTAGGGAAATGAAAGGCTGGATAGCTCAGTTGCTAGAGGGCAGGGTTTGGAACCCTGGAGGTCTCTGGAGGTCACTTGAGGTCACTGGAGGTCACTGGTTCAAAATTCTGTTCTTGCCAAAAAATTTCATTGCTCTCTACCATTTTCCAAAAAATTGTACAAGGAATTGAAATGTTATATCACAGAGGAAACAAGAAAGTAATCACCTCTTCAATAAAGATTTGCTAACCGTAAAATATCTGTTTTATGTTGTTTATCTTTGCGTAGAGTAAATTAGTTTGAAGGGGGATACTTGGCAATTTCACTATATCTATTTGGGGTTTCATTTTTGCCTTTTTGTCTCTAACATTACAAAAGGTACCAGGCAAGATACTGCAAAGTTCTATCAGTTGCATGTGACCGGTGTAGACTCCTTGGAATACTACAATAATAATTCGTAAAAACAACACAATTAATAAAAAGAACAAAAAATTGAAAAATGACAAAGTTTCCAACATTGTCACAGCAGAATACAGAATCTTCTTTGGTTCTCTTTCTAATTTGTAATTATTTTTGGTTTACATTTCGAATTATTTTGCTTCCTTTTGTTTCATTTTCACGGTGACATTTACTCGCTATAAGGTTAGGTTTGCTTAACTACAATAAATGCCAAAGTTAATGTTACAATTAATGCTAAAGATAGTTAGCAACTTAATAAATTCACAAGTCAAATAAATGCCAAATCAACTGAGATCGAAGATGGAAGAGTTGAGAACTGTTAACTTACGAAGCACAGATACAGGTGTATGAGGTGTGCCTACATCCTCCATGGTAGTAGCAGTAATGTTGAAACATGCTGAAAAATGTACACACAAAAAAAATTAAATACAATAAAACATGAAAATACATTCTTGTACAGCTCATAGAGGGTTCTTCTTAACCTCACATAACCCCCATCAGGGCCCACCCCCTCTCATTTAATGCTAAATTGTGATAAAGGTATATTACATTCTAAGAATATAAAAAAACATGTGAAAGTTACTTTGTGTTCACCTATATGTAACTAATAATATATGATAATATAATACATTCTTTGTTCAGAGTTCAAGATAAACCTATACCCTTTGCTCAATTCATTCTTGCCTTTATCTTGCTGACCACGAGATGGTCAGAATGTTAAAAGTTACTTTTTTTTTCTTCACCTCTCAATCTGGTACTCCTTCATTCCAGGTTTAATCTTCCTCATGACCTCGATGTGTGCCTCGCTTGAGATTCTGCAGACGTATCTCAAGATTTCCAGTTCTTTTGGCGTCTTGAAGACACGACTGAAAGGTAGAAGAACAGACACGGTCAACAATAACAACATAACATGGAAAAAACACAATGAGAAGAACAGACACAGTCAACAATAACAACAAAACATGGAGAAAAAACAATGAAAAGAACAGACACAGTCAACAATAACAACAAAACATGGAAAAAAAACAATGAGAGGAATCTTGAAATTTGTTTTCATTCATTTGTAGTCTTCATATTTTTGTAAATTTTTTTTCAAGGCACAAGATGGGTTTCAACGTGTCGTGGTGGGAGGAAGGAGAGAGGGGTAGGAAGTAGAGAGGGGTAGGAGGTGGGAGAGATATGTAGGAAATGGGCAACTGCATTATGTAAATGAGGTAAAGACAGTTTAGATTTGAGTGGCATAGGGTGGCATACTCCGTACAGAGTCTATATCAATCCGTGGGAGTGTTCTCTCTCAGAAACAGTGCCCAAAAGGAAAACATCTTTCTTGCTATGTTATCAAACAAAATCTGGGTTTTTACATCTTGCATGTCATGTAACACAAATGGAAGTACATATGGTGCAATAATTTGGTCAATTGAGGCAATTTAAGGCTTCCCAGAAGCGTACGAAAATTGTTTACTACTGAGTGAAGAGGTTTGTGTACGAGTGATGAAACCTTCAGGCTCTCATAGCCAAAAATCTTCATGGTCATGACACAAAATTGGAGTGACATGAATGGCCAACTGGTCAGCTATCCGGTGATGTGTTACGTTTAGCTAGTGAGAACTTCTACAAGGTGAGAGATCACATGACTTTTATGGTTTAGTGTGTAAGCCAATGGGGCAATTGTATATTGAGCATTCTAACTTAAAGAGTAAATGCATAGACAACTTTTGTCCATGAAGGAGGTTGCTGAGTGTAGAAGGGAGTTAGGGGTGGGAGGAGGGGGGAGAGGGTGGATTCCATGAGAAATATATGTTAACCAAAACTTTAAAATCTATTTTCCCTTCCACTGTTCAAGTTCACATCTTACTCTTGTGACACTTGTGCTTGAATTAAGGAGCACATTTATGATAAAATAGTGCACAAGACTCTAACCAGGAGCGGTCGATAAATGATCCCCCCTCCCTCTCAAGAAAATAACAGTTCGTGTCAAGATAATTGTAATTTTACCATTCAACGATTTCAGGGAAAAGCAGAGAATTGTTGACTGTGAATCTGTGAAAAGAAGAAAGAGAACACATTTACGATCAAAAGGAAAGCGGTAACAGACAAAATATAGCCTTGCCATCTCTCCATCCCTTCATGCACCATGTTAGTCCATTTTTAACTTAATTTCTATTTCATTACTCCTGCCTAATTCAAAACCCCTCCTTTGATTCTTTTTCTTGTTACAATTCATTTGATATCATTAAGTGATCATTCTACCTTGCCTTTTTTTCCTTGCTATGTCACTTTCTATTCGTACGTTCATTAATTAATTAATCCTTCCTCTCGTCGACTTATGCAATTTGTACTTCTTCAAACTTGCTGTCAGTTTGCCTCGGACAAAGAATCTGAAGTCATATATCAATATTTTAGGCCATTTACCTACCATGTCAAGTTGGTTGAAAATATACCTTTATTTGGTAAAAAAAGGTCCATCCTTTGTGGGCAAGACACTGTTTAGTCAAATTAATTACAGGCTGCACGAGTGGGCATAACTTTGGTATTAAATACTAAAGAACACATTGATTGAACTACATGGATAATATTGAAGGAGTTTCCAATGGATTACAGTGGTACACATTGAGATATGGGGTAGGTAATGGACTTCAAAGAAGCATTAATGCACCTCCTTCCAGTCCCTCACCTCTGTCATCGCCCCTCCCCCCCCCCCCCCCCCCCCCCCCCCCGCTCTCCCCTTCCTGTCAGATACAATCATTTGATAGCTTTGCATGTCAAATTGAGAAACAGGAACATAATAATATCAGCACTGAAGGCCACTATTTTACAAGACTAAGCAGTCACTTGGGAGAAGCCGAATGGCTTATTACTTACACTCCACATCGGGTGGTTATTCAATATAGATCATTTTAAGTGCTTTTCGCAATTTGCTGGACCATTCTGGGTGGAAAAAAAGTGGATATCTCCTGGATGAAAACCCATATCTCATTATTAGGCCAGGGTCGCAGATCCATAGCTTCCCACATGGTAGAGTTTATCACTTTGAACGCCACAGAGGATTCTCAGCCGTCGATATATACAACCATGTGTAGACACAATATACACCAAACTTTGTACAAGAGCCAAAACACGAAAGCAAACACACATACAGACATGAATTTCACACAGTACACACAGACATGTCACAAAAGTATGTTAACGATGTAAACAGGCCATCAGTATTGCGAGCAAATCTGCTAGAAGTCCGATAATAGTCACCCATGTTCTAATTTCAACATGCATATTAACTGCCAATCTAATCGTTATCATCCACACTGAGAGATATATACTTGACTATGTAAATAACACTCCTTAATGGCTGGAAAAAATATGAAGGATCAAGGAAACTACTTTTGAAATGTTCTACCAATTTTGAACATGCTAAAATTTGGGGCAAATACTGAGTACCTTTAAGATTATACAGCCAAACATGTACAATATAATTATAAGGTGACCAGATGTCCTTGATTTCAGGGGACAGTCCCCGGATTTTAATGGACCATTCCCAGATTAAAAGTGTCCCCATATTTGAACCCACATTTCATGTACTGTCACTGGTCAATCCCAAATTTGTAAAAAAACAAAAGACCTTGAATAAGTTGATAAGAATATGCTAGTTTCTAGAGACTGAATCACAGAAAGGTGGGCATTTGACCATCATGATTGAAAATATAAAACAACTAAACACTGAGATCTCAACAATCCCTTAAACATATTGAAAAAAAAAAAATATGATTACCTTACAGTATATTATAAGACTTGATGACTAACATAGCATTTGAAAATGATGACAAACATCCTTAACAAACCTGAAAACTAAATCTTGACCAAATTCTAAACATGATCATCTTACTTGTCAATGCCTGTGAAGGTTGCTTCCTCGGCATAGTTTCCGCTGTCTGTATTTAGCCCTTTCTGCGAAAGGAAAGTTGAAATTAAATCATACAAACTAACGTGCAAAACCTGTATCTCAAAAAAACCAACGTGACCGATCAAGCAGAAAATATTGAGAAAGTATAAGTAATTAATCGGGTCCTGAATTTCATCAGATCCAAGACAAATGGTCAAAACAATGAAATGTGATATTCCAATTCCTAAAGATACAGAATTTGTGAATAAAGCCAACTATGAATTTGTTAACATAATCGGGTTTGTCATTGTTACACACCTTTTCTTATTTTTTTTTTTTTTTGCCTTTCTGCAAGATAACTGAAATTGAAATTAAACAAAACTGCTTCAATGTGTTACTGTGATTTTCAGGCTATCCTATCGGTAATGAAATAGATGTTTTGAGTAAACAGGAGAGGCAGGGGACTGTTGTGATAGTAGTTGCATGCTCCCTGCCTTAGTTACTTTATCGTGAAAAGCAAGACATTGCTTTGTTTGGGTATGGTAGCCGACTAAGAGCACCGCATCAATAATTGTATGTATATTTTAAGCGTTTAACAATTCTTCAAACTTTTAAGCTGTCGTGAGAAGGGAGATGATGGGATAGTAGTTCTCCCTGTCTGACATACTAAGAATTAGACAAAACCAAGAATAAACATTCCAAGCTGTAAGTACAATGCAGAGGCCTCATGCATATCATTATAGGGACAAGTCTATATTTATAAAGGAGCATGCACTATGGCTTGACATAGCAAAGTTATTAAACCAATGGTTATGTTTCATTTCCCCTCCCCTCACCCCTTCCCCCCCCTCCCCCTTCTCTCCACTCTAATTTCCACATCACAGGACTAGTCTAAAAAAAAAATTAGCAACATGGCTATCTGGTTTAGCATTTTTCATATCACTGACTGAAGGAAACAACAGTTTACTCACCAGGGTTAAAATCATTGATGGCTTCTGCCCTGCAAACCAATCAGCAATCTGAATACAAACAAATTTATATATTCAATTTCTCCAAAGCCATCTTCATTAACCAAAAAAAAAAAAAAAATAGGGATGAAATGAAACTTAGTGTCTTTATTAAACTAACAATCTAAAAAGCACATATTTCATGAAACCTTAGAATTACCAGCAATGCAAACTGTATTTAAGTTTTAGTAAATTGCTAGAACACGAAAAGTATTGTTCTGGGGTTTCACCATTAGCACCTTGCCAATTAATATGGACAGTCAAATGGCTGTAACCAGATGAATCTCTTAGTTTTGAGTATACCATGATGTGTAAGCATAACCACATCTCAAAGCAAACTACAACTTAAATAAACAGGGTTAGGGAATTTGATGGCATTTAGAATGGAGATTTCCTAAAGATATAGCATTTAAAACATGATAAATACAAGATTGTGAGGATCAAAATAGATACAAGCTTGATACATCCATTGTAACCAAAAGGATGAATAAGACTAGATGCAGACATTATCCCAAATTTACCTTATCAATAAAGCAAACATCTTGCACTGCATATCTCTGTTGGAAATGTTCTCGTGGCAAAATTCTACCAAAAAAATTGAAAATATTAATATCAGCATTAAGGATTAAGGCAAAAATTTAATACTCAATATGTTCTTCCTTTGGTCTCAAATTTGATAAAAATCTCGAGGTACAAAACTCCACCAATATAGCGAAGATGAGGCGTCACAAAACAGTCTGTTTCCCAGCACATTTAGTAATACTGTACACATAAAGTAATAAACCCCAAATGTTGGCTTAAATAACAAAAGAACATTTCGTTTAAACTGTGGGACACAAAATTTCCTAGGTTGGGACTCAACCGGTAATATAAACTCAATGAGAAGGAGCATTCAACTGGTTGAAACTGGTTGAATCCAATTATGTGTGATTTTTACAACCCTTGGTCAGAGTCAGGGAATAAGTTAGCATTCAAATTTATGTATATCAGGTATTTGAAGGCTCTGAACTCTTCTCTCTTATATAACACTATGGTTTCTGTGTACAGACACTGCTACACAAATTTGCACTCGTATAGCAGTTTGCCCGATTTTGTATAGCATTTTGTGACGCAATACCAGATAAATTATTCCGTGTGAACGACACAACAAGTTACAAACAAACCCCAGATGTAAGCTTAGTTGTTATCGTTAGCCACAACAGAGGTGCAGGTCATGGAATTAATGTTTACCTTAGTACGACAAAATTGTGGCCACTACTTTACATTGCAAGCTGTCTTCCTCATGGTCCTTCCATATTTGAGAGAGATAACTGGAGCATATCGACAAGTGACACACAGAGTTACCTTGATTATTTAAGCTTTTAATGCAGGTTTTACTTCTTCAAAGACATCCAGCTGTAGCTTTCACCACAAAAATATGAGGAGTCTAAATACAAAGGCAGGTTTGAAAGGATATCACTGTTACAATGACATCTATGATACCAAGAATTCTCTTTGCAGAGACATTGAACATTCGTATAAATCACTCAGAACTGCTACGATACGGGATTAATCTTCCATTTAGAGGAGTTGTCGTTGCTCAGGGCTACAAATAACCATCAACCACACATCAGAGGTAAGAATAAGCCAATTGTGTTCTTGTTCTTGTCAAACAAGAACAATTATTGTAAAACTGCAGCTGTGACTGTCACATGTTTTACAGCTTAAAGGCATTGAAGACTCGCCCCAAACAGCGTGCTGCCATCTTTAAAAAGTTAACTTTCCATTGCTTGCAAGTGAAGTTTTTCTCTAATCGCTACAAAATGCAGACAGTAATGAAACGTGATACCTTGTTACCTTTAGCTGGACCTGAGATGTCCATCGCTATATCGTTGTACACTGTACTGTGGGTATTGACCAAAGCTGTATGTACTGACTGTACACTAGTGTCTAATTACCGACGGTAGCAAGTTGTGTGTGTATTTTCTGGAATCGATGGTGGTGTCTAACACTTCTGTTACACCTCATTCAAAACTAGGTCAGATTACCGGCATTAGAAGTTTCTTTTTGCGCGAGTCTTCACACCCTTTAAGTGGTACATGTATACTACACACATGCAGAGGCACATGCTTGTAATATTGTCACACGCTGCGCTTCCCCTTAACTTAAAACCAGTATAAAAGGACAATGAGATTTTGACTCGTGACTGATGCTAATAAACAGGCTGCAGTGTGAGCTAATATATTGAATGCCAATTATACAGCAATTATACATAGCTACAGTATTGTTTCATGCTCAGTGGTTTACACTTTCTCTTCCTTGACGCTCAACAACAACAACAAACACAACATTGCAAACAAGTTCAAGTAGAAGCCACTTTCTGTTTCATGTGAGGATCTGCCCACACCTGCATTACCACAATAATAATAATAATAATTAACAGTTCTTATATAGCGCAACTTACAATAAAGACTCGCGGCGCTGTACTTAACCCTGGTCATTGGTAACTTGTCACCCCTACACACCAACGT
>KN890884.1:38431-51572 GCA_000934455.1 Apostichopus parvimensis
AGGAAGATTACCTGTCGAAAGACCGGGCCGACATCTGTGTCATTTCTCAGTTCTTCCTCTCCTCCTTTAAGAAAGATTATTGCCCCTTCGGGAACATCCTTTATCTTCTTTAGTTTAGAGCATAGTCTCTCCCTATTTTCGGCATGAAGCTCCACTGATATAGTAAGTGCAGCCTGTCCCCTGGAAAATTCTGGTCTATCAAAAAATTACAACAATATTTTAAGAACAATATTTTTGAAATGTATTTTCATGCCTAACATTTGGTTACCTATACTAATACAATACCAGCATGAAGGGTCACAAGTCAACACTCTTAGCTATAGCCAGCTTCAGGCAGCACTTCAATCAAATTACACGTAGTCACTGGACTGATGTTACTTTGACTTCCTCAAACAAGATTGTGTCAACAAGTGAGGATTATTATGCATGTATTTAATGTACAGTACAGTGCCAGTAGGCTTGCATATTAACAACATATTAACAACCTAAGTATAGTACCAGATTTCATGCTAACACAATCACAATGTGCATCATATGCCTAGGCTATGCCTTCACGCTTAATTTGTGCCTATGCCTAACTGAGATGTGCGATTTTCCACAACTTTCGGAGGTATTATTAAGATAGTATACTGCCTGTCCTAACATTAACAAGTAACCCTTCCAATCATTGCGTATCTGAGGTTACCCAAGCAGACAGTCAAATTGGTAGAGTACAAAATGGGAAGTTACTTTGCCACTTTAGCCATGGTCACCACTTGTCCTATCTTACAGCTGATGATATAAAGTAACTGCTGTTGATCAAGCTCCTACATTCAACGTGTGTAACTGTGACGATATAGGCTAACTTTCTATTTCTGAGTTAACGAAAACAAGAGAACAGAACAATGATATCGGATCATCGGAGGCGCTTCCAGGGTTGCTCTTCCGTTATTTTAGGATACACATGTGACTCACTAACGTGAGTTGGTGTACCATAGAAATTGAATTACTTCATTTTCTATGGTGACACAGAAATGTATACATTTCTGTGGTTGATAAGCGTTCAAATCAGGGCCATAACAACTCCCTGTTCAAATCTAGTACCCTGATGCATGATGTTCAGGAGGGGTGAAAAGTTCCCAGCGTTTTGAATGGTACGGTACCAAATTATGCACAATATACAGCAAGCCAAGTTGTAAAAGTGATACCATATCGGTGGATTAGTTAGTTGTTTAATTTGCTACCATTGGATCAACAAATGCTTCGCAATAATCACATGATGAAAATGCTCCTGTGTTTCGATTTTACATAATGAATCATTTTGGTTCTGCATGTCATGTTAAAATACAAGTCGAAAGGAGTGGTAGTGAAGTTTCTTCGGCTATTCTGATTTACACGATATTTTAATTTTACTTAAAAAAAAATATATATCTTCTTTTAAAAAAAAGAAGATAAATCTCTGGAATGCTCCTTTAAGGCTTAACTGATTGGTTTTAGCCTGCGTCGGATCATCAGTGCAGGCCTACATGTTAACTTATTGTAGGAATAAATTAACCAAAACATATGTTCTTTCAACTTCATATGGACAGCTGAGAGCACATTTGGATGACAAGTTCAACACCATTGCTTTTGACAAACTTTTTACTTATATTTAAACATGTCTTTTAAAGCATATAAAACTAAGTTACGTTTCTTCATTGAGTTTGTATTGTATCAGGGGAACTAACCTAATGGTCGGTGCATACCAGTCAATGCAATTGCCAAGATGAACCTCGGCTATTTAAAGGGTAATTTCTCAAATAAAAATAAAGTGTTACAAAAGTACATCCTGAACAACAGCAGTGTGTTTTACTGTAAACACACTGTCCACTCAAAACATATGTATTTTATACAGTCGTTCTTTAATTTAATTTCTGATTGCTATAATGACGTTCGGTTTTTGTTAACTACTTTTAAAATATTCATTCGAACTCACTGATACTGAAACTATGTTGCCGACACGAAAACAAATGTCAGTGTCAACCCTAGCTTGTTTGGATTGCAGTTTTGGGAATTCCCGCTTTTGCCAGGTAGAAAAGTCACAGTGCCATTGAAATTCGGTCCATGCCGTGAAATTATTATGGAAAATGCAATGAAATCATTGTTCACAAAATGGTTTATAATAATCAAGTCAATCCATTTGTCTAAATTTGTTTGGAGTCACGGAGTGGACTATCATCCTTGATGAATGGGAGGAAGCCATGTGACTATCAAATGGTCACAGGCACGGAAGTATATGATCACAGGTCGAAAGGACAACAGTTCCCAAAAAGGCGGCAGCCTTTGTGCTTTACGGCTCTGTTTATGATCAGAGCCGTATATAGAGATATATATGGCTATATATGGCAAACCTAATGTGCAATAATTGGAAAAACTCAGTTTTTCGAGTGTAAAACAGAGTTTAACGAATTATTGCACATTAGGCGCGAAAAACTGTGTTTATCGAGATAAACACAGTCTATCAGTCGATAACCTGAGGTTTTTGAACGAAATTATTCCACATCAGGCTTGCCATATACGGCTCTGTTTAGTATGAGCGCAAGAATGTTAGCTAGTGTATAGTGTAGTCCATAGGAAAAATTACATTTCACAGATGAAAGAGAAACATATTTCTAAACATGTTGAGGAAATTTGCATTCAATTCGTATGTACCATTTTTGACGTAACAACACCTGAAGTTGATACGGTTCACAGCAGAAGTGAACTGCAAGTAAATATGTCCATACCTGGAATCATAGATGAAGCGTATAGTAGAAAAGTTGTTTTAAGTTTATCTTCAAAATATTGGTATTCTGAAATTTTCGGACGCATGCCGTAATATCAAAAACACAGTTTTCACTGGTTTTCTGTACAAGTATTACACGGTGCCCCTTTTACCGTATATTTTTTCTTCAAACTTTGACAGTGCCAATACTTGGGTCATATTAACATCAGTATATATGTTAGCGTGCTAAAATGTAATCTTATCCTATATGACTAGGATAATTACATGGTGCAGCCATTTCTGAGAGAGGAAGGAAAATTTAAGCATTAAAATTCATACCTAGGTACAATATAAAATGACCGGGCGGGGATGTGGAGGGCAAGGGGGCTACTTGCAACCGAAATCTGGTCTGTTAATAAATATTTTAAGAGGTTCTCTTTTGTTACTTTTTTTTTCTTCTTTATTTGTGTCATTACTTGGCCAGATCCATGCATGGAATAACAGACAGCACAATTATTGTTATATTTACATGTATGGCATGTAGAACAATGGCAAACGGGGGGGGGGAGGGGTTGCAAAACCGCCAAGACTTTTTTGGGCGGGTAGTGGAGGCAGAGTACTGATCGAACCTATTTTCGAGAAAAAAAAAACGTTTTTCTGCAAAATTTTTCCTCGGGCAGTGGTAGACAAATATTTAGAGCCTAATCGCCCCCTCCCGCTCTTCGCCATTGCCGCACCATTGATCTATACGCATGTGTGCTTTAAAGGACCGGGAGTATTCCAAATCTCTACATGGTGCATGTACACTAGTCTGCCGGCTGAATTGTTATAGAAGAAATCCGTTCTAGGATAAAAACCAGTGACGTGCGCAGGATTTCAAGGGGGAGGGACGGGAAGGGGAAATTCTAAATTTACCTTCATGACTGATTTAGGACATGAACCATTATGAAAGGTCCAGAGGCGGAAGTAGGATTTTTAAAATGACGGGATCTGGCGGTTATGGTAGCTGAAGGGCGACTCCCATGGGGAGGTGTACGTTTCAAAGGGTCGTCCCCCAGGAAAAAGTTTATACGTCAAATAATGCATTCTGATATACCGGTATATTTCTGCTATATGAATTAGGTCTATAATTGCTTAAAAGGCAAGGTTGTTCTAATAAGTACTAGTGATTTGTTGTGTGACTTTGAAAAGGCCGGTCATCTTTACCCCCACCCCCCCCCCCAAAAAAAAATTATCTTTACACCACTGGATCCGTTTATGTGGGCTTTTTCGGAGGATTGGTCTAATTTTGCCAAGAAAAAAATTAATAAAATACCTGTGACTATTGGACGCAATGCCGAAAAGTAAGTACTCCGACTGAAAATAAGATTCGATGTGTTGTTTGGGGAATTGTGCAATACGCAGTTTTCAAGGGCCCTGCCACTGCAATTGTGTTAAAGTGAAGAAGTACATTACGGGCCCTATATAATTGTTGGTATCATGAAATTATAAAGCATAAAAGGTTTTATGATGTCTGGTAAACTGCTTTTCTTCAAGTACGGTATGAGTCATAATTCGCGTCTTGTTTTAGTCAACATTAAACAGTAAATTCAAGAGTTTTTAGTGCGCAAAATGAAAATGTTCAGACTTACACCGTTTGCCACATGATATAACTATGCATTTGCTAATATGAGGGATGTTCATGGGTAGGCTACGTTTCGGTAAACATAGGGAAGCTTGTTAATTTGAATGGTAAAAACTTCCTCATCAACGGTACTTTATACTTAAAGTTTTGCATGTGCAAATCGGTTGTTTTCGGACTATCATCGTTTTACGACAGTTTGGCAAGCCAAATGCCTAATGATTAGATATTCAAGGTTTATCGACAAATAAACCTAGAATTTGACCACTAATCGAGGTTTATCCACCAAGAATCCAAGTTTTTCAACCGTAAAACCCAGGTTTTTCATTTACGAAAATTCTGGATTATGATATCGGTCGACAAATCTGGATTATATCGGTCGAAAACCTAGATTATAGACGAAAAACCTAAAATATCGGTGATAAGGATTTTCGGTCACAAATCCAATATTATCTGCGAAAAACTTGGAATATAGGTTGAAGAACCAGGAATTGCAAGAAAATCCTCGATTATCAGTTCATAATCCAGGTTTTTCAACCGAGACCTGAATTTTTTTCAGAAAAAACAAACTTGTTATATCGATCGGAAAACCTGGATTATCGGCGAAAAACCTGTATTATTTGATGTTCCAATGTTTTCCGGAAACGACATGTTCCTTCTGTCGGTCGTCACTTTCCCAAGATGCTCGCCATTATCACTAAATTAGAATTAAATTAAATTAATAATGACATATTCTAACTGAATCTCACATTTTCGTTGCACATTAGTATTGTTGCTGAAAATTCTCGATAATCCACGTTTATCAAACGATAATCCAAGTTTTAAACCGATAATCCAGGTTTTTCAAGTAGCTTGTAATCTTGCGCTAGTAGCCTACTTCGATAATCATGCATGGTTTGTCGGTTGATAAACATGGATTGTCGACTGATAAACCTGATTATCGGTAAATAAACCTGGACTATCAGGTTTTATTAATTAATGTTTTTTCAGGTGTTCCAAACCTGGCTTTTCGACCGATAAACATGGATTATCGGTCGAAATTCCAGGATTTTCGCTTATATTCCACGTTTCATACCGATAAGCCAGGTTTTTGGGGGAAATTCCAGGTTTATGGAATATCTAATAATTGGGCATTTGACTTGCCATAGACAATGCAAAGCAAGTCAATACAATACCTCTTCTTCGCATCCAAAGTTTATCGAGTTTATAGATCGATGATGCATGATAATGACGTCATATCTTAGAAAAGTTGATGATTGTACTTCCCGTGTACAAATGCAATGACTAAGTTTGTATTATGGATAGCACATAGTATTAACAGGTAAGCCTGTTGTGTGAAGGCTGCATTGAAGAACCGACCTGCTTACGTTAGTGTCCTGTCACTTATATCAAAGCTCATCTGTTTAAAAAGTCTGTCCTGAAAATCGAGATAAGATTGAATACGTTGAAGAATACCTTGTAAGGCCGTTTTATCCAGCCTGAGTTTATGTTGTTGAAGTCCTTCACTGTGGCTACGCAGTTGTTAGTCCGTCGTTAGGCTATTGTATTACTAGCCTAAGTGTTGTATAGTTAGCCTAACGTAGTTTGACCAAGCAAGTTGAGCCTAGCCTTGCTTTCACTACGCTAACGTTGAGTTTTACAAACTTCCAGTTTGAAATTTTTGTAGCGAATGCATGGTTGTAGGATACTCAGATAGGCTGACGTTCATGAAGCATAATACTTATAATTTTTGTTGATATTTACCGAAGATAGACCACTGTCTTATTGAAAAAAACAATCTAACCTATCACTGGTTACACAGACAAGTGACAGTACTAACAACTTGAGTTAGCCTAGACCTCCCAGAATTTTATGTGTAATTAACTTACAAGACATCTCATACGTAATTCAAAATGAGTTTTATGTTTGGAAAGAAAAAGAAGGAGGCAGCGCCTACCACATCGGAGGCTATTGGGAAACTAAGAGAAACAGAAGAACTCTTGACCAAGAAGCAGGAATTTCTAGAGAAACAAATTTCAGATCAAATTGGGATTGCAAGAAAGAAAGCTGGAAAAGATAAAAGGGGTAAGTCAACATTTAATGTATTATCCTATAGATTTGGGTCTAAGTTTAGGTATGATTAGCCTTAAAAAAATAATATTTAGTATGAACAACTACTTTTGTAGTAATATTAATGCAAAATAGGGATACTATTGAACGGTTTCAGTTGTCCTCCGAACACGGTGATTTCCGCACATTACTTTCCGCTGAAAAAGTTCTTGAGCGGTAAACAACTTTTTTTCCCACTTACCTGTATACTATATTTCAGTTTATCATGAACTACAAGGTTTAACAGGAGCAACTAACAACCTTGAATATTGAACCTCGCATACAAATAAAGCAGGACAGTTGTTTCTGTTGTAGCAGAAATCGATGTAGGACCAGTTGAGTCTTGTTTGACAGGACTGATTTTTCTTACTGATATTTTGGCCTAGTTTACAGGGAATAATTTAGTGTTCCACGTTTGTGTAGCAGTTTTGAAGGTGCTGGAAATCCTCTCTTCTAAAATACTATGGTTCCAGTGTAAAAAACTGCCATCCATCTCACTTGTAAAGCATTTTTGCATAGCAAATTGTTCCCTGCTGATACAGTTATAATGAGCTTCATTGATCAATGATTTCTTTATCAACAGCTGCAATGAATGCTTTAAGGAAGAAAAAGAAGCTGGAAAAAAATTTACAGCAGATAGATGGTACACTGTCAACGATCGAATTCCAACGAGAAGCTCTGGAAAATGCAAACACGAATACAGAAGTACTGAAAAATATGGGCTATGCTGCTAAGGCACTGAAAAGTGCTCAAACTCTGTAAGTATAAAGTGACATTTATTGCCTCATTCTCACAAGAAATTGTGAAAATGGATAGTTGAACTCCAATTGAGTTGAGTTGAGTTGAAATCTAAATGACCTTAAAACCTTAGCATATTGAAAAATAACATCAAAGACAAATTTTAATGAAATATATGTTTGATAGTAAGACATATGTTGTGTAATTATTTCTTGGTATCTGGAGGTGAGTTCCAACAAGTTCTCAGTTCATGGTGCTTTGGTTTGAAGAAAGACAAGCGTTCTTCATCGGCCACCAGAGGTGCAATGTATAAATGCGATTTTTTATTAAAGGAATGGCATGTGGAAATGAATCAAATTTCCTTTTCTTTAGGACTGCACACAAAGCAAGTTTGATGAAACTATTTTAATATGTGTCAAAAAATATGTGTTTTGAACATATTCAAAAACATCATGGCATTGAAAAGGAAATAGTGCTGATTAAAATTTACATGTAACCCACCAATATTGCCACCTGTCTAAACTGAGTTTTATCCTCTGGACCAATTGGACCGTTGTTTCAAAACATTAAAACTGAACAGTCATTGACCATGTCCAGTAGGTCTACTCTCAACATACACATACAAGGTAAGATGTGTTTAAGTATTATTTCATTAAACAAGCACCCCTACAGAAAGTGGAAGAGTCTTCATGTACCGTTTCTCTGCATCTTTTCTTTCTGTGTTAGTGAAGTCGACGATGTCGATGACCTCATGGCAGATATCCAGGAACAGATGGAGAAGGCGAATGAAATTTCTCAAGCTATATCAGAACCAACTGGCTATGGCCTTGATCTGGATGAAGTAAGTACAAGGAATCATGTAATGCATATGGTTATCAATAGCACAATGTTGAGGTGTGTTTCTTTGTATATCGCAACGTATTAAATAATACGGTCTTGATTCATTGTACAGAGATTTGGGTAAGTTGGTTGCTATACCTTGCTTTTCTTTACTTGATAAATTATTCTGTGAAGTATAATTACGTTTGGCTTACAAACCAGGCAAAGCTTGTCAGCCCAAACAGTTGACTGTTGATGGATATACCCATCTGTTGGTCCAAACCCTAGAAGTCCTAACCGGACAGACCATGGTCCTTTTTTTCACGTAGAGTCAATACAGAGACTTCATCAAGTCACTGATTTGACTCTAGTCAGGAAACAATAATAATGATGATGACATGAAAGGACGTTACAACTATATGACTTGTAACAAATGTGCCTTAGAGTTGCTTGCATGATTTGATAGTGTAAACTAGAAGCTGTGTAGCTCCTCCATATGCATACTTGGCAGCATAGCATTGTAAAATAACTGAATATTCATTATCTGAAATTTAGATGACAGTGACAAGGTTGGGACATAAACCATCAGGGCAAAACCAGTTCAAGCCATTGTATGCGATGTATTGTATTATTATTATACCAAAAGATGAAATATTATACTTTTGTACCAACATATCTATGCACATATTGATTGATGTATTCAACTGAAATCATACTGTAGGACAGCATGCCATTGTAGGTGTGTACGTGACACTGATGTATAGTTCGATTGTTTGCAGAGTAGGACACAGGATCGTGTAGCAGCTACAAAATTCTATTTTCAGGATATTTTATACCATATTGGATCATAGTGACTGACTTCTCAAAGCCTCAGTGGAGGGTTAATTTTGAGTGTTTCTTTTGTATTTGGTTGTTTGTATTCTTCCCTTGCCTGTGAGGCCCAACTTGTTTTCAGTACCACTTTAGTTGACTAAGAGCCAAGAGAAGGAAGGCAAAGTATGCTATGCAGGAATGCTGTTTCTTTTCCTTGGCATGCGTCTGAGGTTTTTCATGTTATTCTAAGTATGACACACCAAGGCTAAGTTAGAGTCCTGCTATCCATTCTCATAATCCCTAATTGCGTTTGAGGAAAGGCAACTCTGTATGTTTTCCAATAGACCAGAAGGGAAACATTTGTTTTTTCTGAGGAATGTTTCAAATTCCTAGTTATCTGTAACATTTAATTCCACCTGCTTTATTTCTTGCTTATAGGATGATCTTCTAGCAGAACTTGAAGAATTAGAGCAAGAAGAATTTGATGAGAAAATGTTAGATGTTGAAGTTCCAGAATTACCAGAGGCACCATCAGAACCCCTCAAGGAAAAGAAGAGTAAGTCTTGTTTTGTCGTGTTTTTTCTATATTTCTAATTTCATTCATTTTATGATTGTGAGGGCAAGTGAATAAAATCACTTTGCTTATTTCAACCATATCAAAAAAGTTAGTAAAGCAGTAGCTAAGAGTCTGATAACCATAGTACAGTCACTCGCTAAGAGTCTGATAACCTAAGTACAGTCACTTGCTAAGAGTCTGATAACCTAAGTACAGTCACTCGCTAAGAATCTGATAACCTAAGTATTGTCACTTGCTAAGAGTCTGATAACCTTGGTACAGTCACTCGCTAAGAGTCTGATAACCTAAGTACAGTCACTTGCTAAGAGTCTGATAACCTAAGTACAGTCACTCGCTAAGAGTCTGATAACCTAAGTACAGTCACTCGCTAAGAGTCTGATAACCTTACAATTCTATAACTATCTATATGTAGTTAGTGACCAACGACTATAATATTTAGAAGTATAGTCCAGATGAAAATTTACTTTTGACTGACGAAAGCATCATGGTGTAATCTCGTCCAATTCTTACACCAAGTTCTTGAGAACTGATCATTTCAATTATCAATTTGTACCACAAGAGAACTAAAATCAAGCAGGTATGATGCCATAGTTGCACATGCCACACTGGCAGCAGAATATTTTGCTTTTGCATTATTTTCACTTTATTGTTTTGACCATGGATTGAGTTCCAAACTTTACCTAAAGGAATGTGAAGTTAACAATATACCAATGACGGTAGTGTACAGTAATTCAATTTGAGACCCATCCCCATTTTGAAGAAGAAAATTGTAATCAAATTTTGAAGAAAAAAGTTAAAGGGATTGGATTTGTAAGTGTGAGCTGACAACACACCTTTTTGCTTCAAGTTCACTTCTGCTGCAAATTTGCAACTTCTAATGTTATCTTTAAAATGGTGCATAGGAATACCAATTTCGTAATTTCGCAATTTCATATGCGTATGGAACACGATGAGAGTTTGTCGATACTCGATAGGTACGACCGTTGTACATTACTAAATTATATGATATATCAGATTTTAGTTCAACAAAAAGGACTCCAGTTTTGACTTTCAGAAACATCTCACAAACCCCTGGGATGGACTCACGCAACCCCTGGGGGTTCATGCACCCCAGTTAGGGAAGCCCTGGTCTAGGGTATATGACAAAGTCAAATCTTACGCATTTTTAATTTCTTTCTTTTTGCCTCACAGAAGAGAAGACGGAAGATGACGACCTTAGGGAACTGGAAGCCTGGGCGACATAGAGACTCTTGACGGACATAAGAAAGGCAAAGAGATCTTTGCAAACTGTTTTTCTACTCTAATGGAACTGTATATAAAAAGTAGTGCTGTGTATTAACACACTGATGTATCATTAAGATTGTTTTATCATCATTTTTGGGTTAAAATCATTCTGTTGTTAATGGGAACTTCATTTGATATTATACCGGTCAGTCATGATCAGCATATGTAAACATGTAACAGGATGCCTTCATTTTTTACTCAATTGAAATTGTTAAAATGGCTTCTCGGTAAAATGTGATCTGGGAAAATAAAAGTGGATTCTATCATGATCTTATGTTGTTATCCAAATTTCTGGTGACAAAAACATGTTAATTTGTTTATGATTTGTGTTTTAAGTGTATGAGGTTTAGTTCCATTAACAGTAGCTTTGGTAGGTTCGATATAAGGTAGTTGTTGTATCTACTTCAAATACAGAAAAGTTATTCAATTTGCCAAAGTGAATCAATCCTTTGAAACCAAAGTATGGGCAGTATAGGGAGAGTAAGTGATACTCTATTCGGTAAACCTACAAATCTGTCATGTTTCACAAAGAGTGGGTAAATTGTGAATAAAACAAGATGGACATCCCAGCTGCGATGTTTGAATTATTCAAATATTATTCAAATTATTTAAAACTCTGATTTTCTGCATCTATAGCAACCTGCTTCTAATAAGATAGATGTTATTGACAGATCTAGGCTGCAATATGTACCCAACTAGTACTTGCTTATTGTTGAATGAAAAACCCAATTAATTTTCAAGGCAAGGTATGAAGTAATTTCAGTTCCACAACCCTAACGGTTGCTCTTCTGTAAACAAGAGTGAAAAAGTAAAAAAGAGGTGAATTCTAGAAAGTAAAAGCTGGAGTAGAAGTGGCAAGTGTTGATGATACAAGACTTCCAAAAAATCATCTATATCTATTGCTAGTCCTCAGCTTCAGTAGCCTAACAGATATGCCATTAGAGCAACATGAAGCCTAACCTTAAAAAGTGTTAACATACTTAATTGTTCCTGGCTTCAAGTGTCCACCCTGGCAGGACTTAACATATAGGTTGTGGGTATTGAATGTTGGTAAAGGTATAATATTTTTGTGGAATTCATAATCCATTTGAAAGTTTCCTAAAGAATTTGCCTGGTAGAGATAAGTCATGCTTACCAATCAACAGGTTGAGGAAAAAAATAGTAAGATGTTTTTATTGTTTGTAAAGCAATCTTGGGTAAACCTTTAATAAAGAATCAATAAGTTTTAGCCAAGTCCTGGCCAGTTGTATTGTTCTCAGTGAGTTTTGGTTGTCACAATCAATGGACCTAGATGTGAACCCGTCTCCCACCTTAAGTTGATTTTATTACTGTACATTGTTTTTTTGTTTTCGTTGTTTATTTGTTTTAGTATCATGTTCTTTGTTAATCTGGAAACCAATCAGTCTGAGACTTTAACTTTTGATGCCTTTGATGGCAATGGTGTTTTCTGTTGTCCTACAAATGCAGGAACTACTAACTTAAAATTTGTAGTAATATGGAGGAACCATTTAGTTGAACGTCTTTAAAAAAAAAAAAAATGTAGAAAGGGGAAGTAGTCCAATGTAAATCCCAAATGAGAAATCAAGACACAAAGGAACCATGAAAGTTTTGTCAGCATGAGAGTTACAGAAGTCATGTCAACCTGTAGTGTCTATGTGAACTGACCATTAACGTGGTCTTCCTAGTTGCCAATTGCTATTGATTCTGCCTATAGGTTGAGCCATCTTGCCATGGTATTGAGTAATGGTAATCACTTCTGTGTTCTGCTAGTGCAGCATTTGCTATGTTTCAGGAGGTCAAACTTTCCTGTGACTAGGTTAAAGATGAAAAATTCTTGTTTTGTAACTATATGTGAGAGAATAGTCTAGTTTCCTACTTTAGGTTAAAGTAGCTAACGAAATAAAAGAAGGGAAAACAAACAAATTAAATTTACATTGCGATCTTCTGGGAGAACTGATATATCTTCTTTTTTATCGTGTCTTTCTTCCTTAGCCTATATGAGCAACCAAATTGTTCAATGTTCATAGCAGAAGTTAGCCTTTTTTTATGAATGTCTGTACAGCTGTTTGTATGAAACAGCATGTAGGAAATTTCTTCTTCATACAATGTCTCAAGCTGTGACTGGCAGTCCTCTGAATCCCTGTAACTTATTTAACAAGTAATGACATAAATATTTAAAAAGGTGCAGAACTCTGCAAAAGTTTCATATTGAGTCATATGGTTGAGTTTATGTTAGCCCAGATCCATTGAATCTCTTTGGAGGTGTGATTTTGGGGTAGGGGTAATCAGGAGGGGGGGTGGAGATACCTGCAGAGGTATGTGACTTGGTATGCTTCAATGGAAGATAAAACTGACCGTAATTTTCTTACATAATTCAGAAAGAAAATGCAAGCTTGCTGTGTTTTTTAATTTCGTCTCCACTTTCTTCCCAGGTTGGAATGCTCTTGGATTAATCATTTATGACAGAATCTGGAATCAT
>KN890888.1:27723-37830 GCA_000934455.1 Apostichopus parvimensis
ATGAAAAAAAAAATGTGTAAAGACAATGGTGGGACTTGAATGCTTTGGTTTCCCTTTGTTTTTTCATCAGACTGTTGCATGTGGAGAGAGTTTTACTGTATGTGGTGGGGAGGAACATAACCTTTACTTCTGGGGTAAGGGCCTTGCAGCCAGCGAACAAGCCAGTGAAGAAAGCACAAAAAGCAGCACAGAGTGTGCAAGTCTGGGAATCCCCATCAGCAATGGCCACCAGCGGACAGCAAGTACAGGCTCAACTGGATCAGCTTCATCTTTCAATGCAGAGAGGAAAAGTTCAGCAGGTTAGTACAATATATGGATATATTATGGTGTGAATGCTGAGGGATGGAGGTGTGCTGCAGGGTGTCTCCACAATTGAGGAATATGTGCACTCCTAAGCAATATGGAAGCATATCCAAATAACAGAAAACATCTCAAATTCTTTTAAGGGACTTAATGTGTCTCTTGCATCTTCCGCCTCTCCGGCTGCTTCTCTTTCGCCAATTCTAACAAAGGTATAGGATTAAATGGTATTGCAACCTCGATGTGTTACTTTAAGATTTGGATAGGAAACTGTAAACTAAGATATTCACAAATTTTTCGATGACATAGGTAAAGACTTTCTTCCTTAGATTAGTGATGTATCATTGGATTTTGCACATAGAAAAAAAATAGAAAGCGTAGGACTCTTTGCAGACTGGAACTAGTGTTGTAAGGTTAGGTGTTGGTTGACAAAGTTAAGTTGAATGAAGAATATATTAAATTTCAGACATGAGATTATAAACTCAGAGGATAGAGGAGAATTCCACCTTGCTCATCTTGCATCGGAATATCTTCATAGCAAGTTTCACTTACTGAAAATATTTTCTTCTTCAGTCTCATCATCTGATATTTTTAATTTAGATATATGTTTTAAAAATCCTACTGATAACTTCAACCATGTTGTATATTCAATTCGTGATTTATGTCGAAATATGCGTTTTTCATGACAGCAGATTACATACTTATGACCAAAATATGGTTCCTTCGTAAAAGCTTAATGTAGTGTTTCCTATAATTATGACTAAAAACTCATTTAACAACGATATTTGTGCACTAAACATTCCGCCGTTTTTAAACATTAGTATAGTTGATCTGTAATTTGTATTGTTGTCCTTTCTACTCCAATTCTAGACTAGGATGGTAACATAATAGTGCCAATAGGTTTCAATATTGTTCTTTGGCCTTTTTTACAAGACATCGTTGAAAGTTGACATTCTAATAATTTTTCATAAGAGAAATAATATGCTATCCCTTCGTTAGGAATTAATGTCAAAAGAGTGAGGTAGATGTCGGTAATCTTACAGCATGACATTTCAGTGTAAAATAAATCATCAAAACATGCAGCAGACAAGTTATCATAGTCCTGATTGTTACGACAGGAATTTTGAAACTTACGACCAAATTTTTCAGTCTGTGATAGAAGAACTAATATTCCACCCAAAAAGTTACGACTGCTTTTTTTGACAAAACTCGAACCCTGTTCAATACATGTTGTGATACTGAAAAATATTATGTTCTATTTTTCAGATCCAACTCATACTGTACGGCTTTCTAAGAGCTCATCCAGAGGTATGTGAGATATTTGACTTATTTCCCTTCCTGCAGAAAGGGAAAGCAAAATGAAAATGTCCCTGTGGTATATTTCATGGAACACCTATGCATGTTATTCCAGATTCATTCATAGTCTGAGGCATGTGTGACACCATTTAGTATAAAATATGATGTGTCTTTTATAATGCTGGTTCCGGCGTAAGACGCTTCTGCGAGCCAGGGGCGAAAGCCCCTGGCCGGAAAAAATAAGACTCCTATTTTTTGAGATCGGAAGATTTTAAGAGTATGAAATATGTACTTTGAGGGCTGGTTCGGAAGACAGTGCTGAACATGGTTGGTGATAGTAAGCATGTTCTGGGGAGGCTAGGCATGGTCGCTGATGATATGTCGGTGCGATGAAAGGATTCGGCTAGATGTATATTTTATATAGTATAAAATGTTGAAGCCTGCTTTATATATAGAAGGAAGAAGATCATGTATATGCTGTCTGTTTTGTATTGAGAAGGAGAAAAGAAAAAAAGGAGGAGAAAAAACAAATGTATAAACTGTTGAAACCTATTAAGTACTCTCTGGATTACTGTTTATTTCTTTGCAATGTTAAGCACAGCCTCAGCTTATGTTGTTTGGACACAATTCAAAGCCTTTGTCCATGACTCTAGATACAGATAGTGCTTAATGAATGAGATCCAGTGATGGAGCTATTTGATCATCTTTAATGGATATATTACTTATGAGACCCATCCTTAAGAATAGTGCATCAAAGCTCTGTAAAGTTTACCATAACAGATCACTGACATAACCAAATTTAGATGTTTGACTTGAACTCATTATTAAACATCTTTTATGTTGGAATGGACCTGTTATATTTCTTAAAAAAAGAAAAAAAGAATGTTGAACCACCACAATGTATGGCACATCTTACTTTTTTTTGCGTACAAACTGAAAACATTGCAATTTGAGATGTTGTCACATCTTTTGGTACTTTCTCGATATTCTCTATTCTCTGTCTCTTCATCACATTTGCTTCCACCAGTAGTTGTAAAATCTTTTTAATTTCCTGGGAGTGATTTCTTAGTACTTTTGGAGAATTGATGAACATATCTGTATGCTCAGCCTTATTTTTTTTAAATATTGCAGGCATCAAAAGTGCCCCTCCATGTTCTAGACAGGCAAGAGATGATATGTTTCTCTCTACAACACCAGATAAATCATCACCAAGTAACCCTGGTGAGTTCTATTAATTATATAGCTTGTTTATTATTAAAGAAGTCAATGAATCTAATAATAAAGTTATGTCTTTGTTTATTCAGATGAGATAATGGTCCTTTAATACAGATGTGCATACATAATATTATGATAAAAGGTTATGGGAGTTCTTTACCTCTTACATATTTTAAGTTTTAAGATAGACAACACTTGTTGCATGGTTGGTATGTGTATTATTTTGCTCTATTGTGCATTAATCATGTTAAACTCTTGCATCGTTTGAATTTATATAAATTATATCCCATCCTGAGTTGTTTCAGTGCTAAAAGCATTGATCATTGACTTTACATTGTATTGCATATCAAATGTAAACTTTTTTGCATACAAAGAGTCAAGAAAAAAAACACACATACTTGATAGGACAGTGCTCTCCAAAAGCAGACAGCACAATTTCTCAGAAGCTGTAAGACCTTTGGTTATTGTAACAACCTCAGCAGTCATATTTAATTATGGTTGAGATTCCTGAGTTGTCAAGTCTCTTGTGTCCTAAGATATAATAGATAATGTGAGATGAAGCTTATATCCATCTTCCCTGTTTTTACTCCCTTTAACTCCACCCTCCTCTTTATCCATTACATGCTACCCCCTCTCCCTTTTCCCTCTCTCCCTTCCTCTCCACCCTGCCCTGTCCCCTCCTCTCTTACCTTCCTGGAACTCCACTTCTCAAATAAAGTAAATAGAAATTTCATTCCCACACCATGTTTGCCAAAATTTAGATATATCAGTGAGATGTACAATTGTTATTTCCTCAATTAGTACAATTTAAGAATATATGTCTGTTCTCTCTCCACCTGCTGCGTACTTGGCCAGTCTCTGTCTGGTCTAAGGAAAATGAGAATGAGAATGAACCAGCTAAATCTAAGAAAAGTCCTGGTGAGAAGGATTCATTCTAACATTGGCACATTGGACAAGAGATGCAGTGACGGCACATATTCTATTCATTTAATCAAACCAGAATTGGTTTTCTTCTTATCTGAATCACAATGGTTTTCTTCTTAAGTTTTGATATTACTTTAAGTCACAACTAACATTGAATTATTGATTAAGTGTCATTCCTTTCTGGAAGATACACAATCAACTGAATTAATGATAATTTCTTACAATCCTAAGAATGAATGCATTTTGTGATTTAGCATCTTTCTGCATTCAAATGCATTAGACCACAAAAATATACTGTGAAAATAGTGTGACAAGAGGAAAGTATACATGAACAGCCTTTCAGACTGATAGCAGGGTGTATATATCCCCTGTCAAATGTTTGGGTATTACCTGTTAACTGATTGCATCAGCATAATAAAAAATATTTAGCATCTGTAGAGAAAATTGCAAGTATAGTTAGTTTAGTGAATCTGATAGATTGTGGAAGGTTACTTTAGGAATGAAAAGCAGTGTGTCAAGGGGTGTGGGGAGGGGAACGGGAGCAAGTCTGATTGAGCAGTGTACAGCATGGCTCCTGCAAGTTAGCCAAAAAGTTTTTGGAATAAACAGACCTGTAATTTTAAATAATACAAAATGAAAAGCACTTTATATGATATGGGTGATGAGACAATGGCTACTCTATTCTTGTGGATATGCTGATATGGATTAGAACTTCTCCATTGTAACACTGAACAAGGCTGATCAAGGTTGATGAGCTCTGAGCTCAAATGATCACACTAATGGATTTTGTATAGCTAATAACATTAAAAACCATCTGAAAATAGTAACAGAGTACTACAGTGAAAAAAATCAAAGCTTATTGTTGCAGATGAAATTAGGACAATTATGTGACAAGCACTTGCAATTTATCCTCTGAACCCTTGTAACTTAATCATTTCTCTTCAAAGTGCTGAGTAGTCAGTTACTGCATAATAATCAAGATGTTGTATGAGTGATCTGTATGTGAGTTTTAAAGACTAACAAATTAACCTAACTTGTTCAATAACAGAAGTTCACATCTGGTGACTGGTCATTTACACACATAATTGCTTCTTAAAATAAAAGTATTTCTGCAACCTGAGATGGCAGTCTACAGTGATCACATGACATGTCATGCAAGTCATGAAAGAGGCCATCTGTGGTATTGACCTTTGCAATCAAACTTCAAGCAAACAAGCAATAATTATATGGCATTATTCTTTCTTTCCTTCTCACTAAGTTTCTCCTGTATGAGATATTGTATAAGTTGTTTGCATTAGAACATTCCTAAACAGCATTTCTTCATGAAAAATTTACACATCAAATTGATCATAAGATACACGCTATTCACTTGAACCATCATTGTATCTTTACGAAAAAACGAATCCTTACTTCTTTGTAAATCACATTTTTACAACATCAACAGGAAAGAGCAGTTGTGGAAGCAGTTCCTGTAATATTACGAGATCATAATTGTACTCTATTTGTGATTCCGTTCGCCTAGGTTCAGCGTCAAGGAGAAAGCCAGTTCCGAGTGCCTTGAGTCAGGTCAGCTTTGAGAGTCAGCTTAGTCTGGACGGCAAGTCCGACATCTTCCTTCAACCAACGGTTATCCTACAGTGAGTCATATCCACTTGCTAAATAGTGTGGGAAACTTGGTGGGCCCCTCTGGGAAAGTTTATGCAGACCATGTGTATGATTGAAACAGCTATTTTGGAATGTACCTCTTGTGCATAGAAAGAGATTAGCAAAGGTCACCTTTTTGTTACAAATATTATCATCCATGTTGTGAAATCTATTGTTCATTCCTAGTACCAATAAATGTTCTTATTTTTGAGGGAATTATGCTTAACTATCTTGAAAATGCACACATGAAATTGAACATGAAATTTAATAGTAATGATGTTGTGCAAGTTGTTGTGTTTTTTTATATATTTTATATATTGCTCTTTATTATAGTTACTTTTAATAATGATTACTTTTATAAAAAGTTGGCCTTCAGGATTGAGATTTTGTCTTGGTTCTTCGTTTTGGCATTTTGAGGTAAAATATTTAGGTATAAACACTACGAGAACAACTTACTCTCTCTTAAAGTCAAAATCTGATAGTGTTTGAATGAATAAGATCAAATGTACTATTTACATAGTTCACTCATAAGCATATAAGATAGTAGTTAACATTATTTTGTGCAATTTTAAAGAAGTTAAAATTGGGGTTCACCAGTTCCCTTGTGTCTGCTATTTGATTTTGTTTATTACAAATGGGCATATTTGGATGGCAAAACAGATACTTTATGCCCACATGGTTTGCATTGAGTTAACCCTATGCTTGCGAGGAGTTTATAAGTGATACCATCCTTTTGGACGATACAAGCGCCAGTGTCATAAAAATGTCATCGTATCATTATTTCATTGTATGGTTCTATCAATATCTATGATAAGCAATAAACTTTTTAGAGGCAAGTTAGCCGACTCCACTGCTTCATTAATTCATCACCTCTCTTGACAGATTAAGTTCCAACTGTTTTGATCCTCCCAGCGGGACTGAAGAGAACTATGAGCTTAATTTGATAGAAGTGATGTGTCAGGGTAATAACCTGTACCTCTTGGTGGAGACTAGCTGCCCTCTACCGAAGAGACGCTCTAAACGCAGGAAGAGAATGCTGATGAGGAAGATGTAAGAAATGCTGAATAATTCTGCTGAATTTGTTTTCAAAACTTAAAACAAATTATTCCCAACCACCCCTTGAATAAAAAAAAAGTTTAAGAAAAGGGTAAAGAAGTTTAATCCAACCCCGAAAGGCCTTCCAGAATCAACAATAAGCCAACTCAAAAGGTAAAAACAAATAACCCAAGCCGAACGCAAGAACCCAAAAGTGGCGGGCAACTGGGCCGAGTCCCCGCAACAATTGGCAACTTGGAAAAGTGGGGGGTTTTAAAAAAAATTGGGCCCCAACCGAAAGTGAAGGGAAAGGGGGAAAAGCAAAAAGGAACCTCAAACAACCCCAAAAAAACTTCTTCAGTCAGTTATTGTTTTATAATGCAGAAGAAAGATTACTGGAGAGCATTAAGTAAATCCACTGATGTAATTGATTCCTAACATGATGTAACACTATTGAGTAAAACTAGGAATTTTAAAGATCTTTCTGGTAAAGTGGGATTAAAGTTTACTTGTAAATACAAAATGTCATTTGATAGACTGGGAACACAGCAACCATTTTGTTTGTTTTACTTGTTTCACTCAAGTGGAAGTTGGACTGCGGAGGACGACATGGAAGTAATTTTGTATGAATTAATTATATCTCTTCTCATTACATTTCATTATTTGCTGGAAAGGTGCTTTGTTATATACACTTAGCTAAATTTTATTTAGCAGCAAAATACTTTTGCATGATGAGTTTAACAAGGTTTCCTTATTCATGTTCATTTTTTTTTATAACAGGAGCAACCAAAACTTGCCCCTGCCAAAGGATACCACAAGACAATCAGCTCATAGCAATGACGGTGGTGATGAATACACAAGTTCTGAGGCTTCGGAGTTAGATACAATGGGCACTGTAAGTCACATCAAGATTCATCGATAGCTCAGGACTATATACTGTACACACAAATTGAACATTCCAAAAGTAGAAGTCAGCAATAGCTACCAAAATTTGAATGATCATGAATTTGTGTCTGATTTGTAAATACGATTTAGCGCCCTTTGTGGCAGCTCATCGTGTATAGTCCACAGTGACTTGAGAATGGTTATGGAATGATAATAGACGGTTATAGGCACTGCTCCATGAGCTTCTTCGGACGGATACCGGCGCAATACCAAGTGCACACTATTCTATTATTATTCTATTAGAAACCTAGTTTGGTCTAAGTTGATATATTATATGTTAGATGAAATATTCGGTTGTAGGAGAAATTGGCATATGGCAACATTGAAAGTGGTCTCTAGTATTACATTACCATGTTAAATTATTTCTTCACCCGATGATTTATAAACTCACAGCATCCACGAATCAGACCAGATCTCGGACAATGCCAGTCAAATAAAGACTAATCCTCGTAACAGAATGATCCGCTGCGATTGATTTAATATATTGATATCGATATAATTATTGGTTTTGTTTCTGTAGGTCCCCACATGGATCAAGAATGAACTAATAGAAGCTGTTCCAAGTAATGATGATAATGATGCTGACTGCAGCGATGAGGCTGGAAATGGACCAATCACAGAGAGGCAGCTGAGTGAAGGTAAGCTTCATGTCATAGTTTATGCAGTGTTACCATAGAAACTAGAAAGAGGAATGTGTGTGATTTGAAGAGAATATCAAAATATTTCCAATTTTCTGTGTGCAAGTGACCATTAAGTAATATGAAGTCTGTGGAATAAAACTTGTCAGAACCAAGTGAGTTCACTAATATCTTGGTAGTTAACAGTCGCATTGGTGAATTCATACACAGAACTTTTGGGAGCATTGTCCATTGCTATTTAATCTGGAAATTTAGTGGTGAAATCAAAAATGTTATATAGATTTCTCATCATTTTCAATTACTATCTTGTGAGTTCCAGTATGTAAATTTAGCAAAATGCATGGAAACCCAACACAAAAAAGGTTGCTTTGTGTGAGCAGCTTAACATCTACATATACGGCTGACAGAATAGCATGAATGTCTGTGGAGTACTGTGTGGTTGGTTAGTTTGTTGTTGTACTCAAATAAACTTAACTGATATTGAACAGTATATATTAATTATTGACTTTTGAATCCAGAATTGGAGATACCCCTTAAAGGAGGACATTTGGTGATGCATGTTTTATTCAACAATGGGACAGTAGCCTTCGATGCATCCTGTTCTTTTGTATAATGTTATTTAACAGATTTAATATTCTACGAATAGGTGAATGAGTCAGATTTTACATTAGTTTTGTTACTTTCTTAATGGTTGTCTCCATAGTAACAGTACCAGAGATATCATCAGAACAATCTAATGGTAAAAAAAAAAAATTAAGTTTAAAATTTCTCTATGTCCTTTCTATTTTCTAAAAGAACTTATGCATGCTCTATCAGTTCGTAATTTATCCACTGAAAAAGACATGTAAATTTAATTCCAAAACAGATGGAATCACGGATTTGATTAAACATCAAGTGATTGCTACTACCATCTTCAGACCAAATTCTTATAAAGTAGTCTTATGATGGTTCAGATATATTGCCAGCACTATGTTCACTGACAGTGGCTGGCTCGACAACAACACCTCGAATACCTTAAGCTCTGACATCGTCTTCTCTTCCAAACCTTGGGTATCTTACTCCTATGAATCACGGATTTTATTAAACATCAAGTGATTCATTCTACCATCTTCAGACCAAATTCTAAAGTAGTAGTCTTATGATGGGTCATATATATTGGCAGCACTATGTTCACTGATAGTGGCTGGCTCGACGACAACACCTCGAATACCTTCAGCTCTGACATCGTCTTCTCTTCCATGCCTTGGGTATCTCACTCCTATGTAGTGACTTGTAGTGTATACTTTACTAAACTGCTCTGTACTATTTATATAGTTTCTCCACTTTTATGACTTGGTTGCTACTGTCATATCTTGTGAGAATATTTCCAAATGATGACTGGTTTTGTCACTTCAAGCCATTCTGTTTCATCTTCTGAGTTCATCAATTCCTGTCTATTGCTGCACTGAGTGTTGGAGTTGCACCTGAGTTAATTTTTCAAAATCAGCTTTTGTTGTTGATAAATTCCGCTTATTGATTTGTCTCTTGCAGATTCAGGAAAGCACAAGCTATCAAGTCAGGTGAGTTTTTCATATCATTTCAAATCATCTGTTGAAACCGCTGATGGTCAATTTGAAAATACACGTAGTGATTGGTGAATGGCAAGTTCAACCTGTTGAAATGTTGTTTGTATACTTGTACTAGTTACTCAAGTAAATCTGTGGCAAGTTCAACATGTAAACAAAAAAAAAAAATCAAAATCATATATTTGCCTCAAGCACACCATTGCTGTAACTCAGAATTTGGTTCTTTCAACATTTTACAGACTTCAGACATCAATGGTAATGATATCAATGAGGATGGTCAGAGCAAAGAGGATAAGAAGGAGAAGGAAGATGATACCAAGGATAAGCCATATATCATCTCAAGTGACTCTGGGTTGGAATCTTACCGAGGTCCCGGCAAAGGAAAAGGGTAAGAAGTTGGTTTACAATGCAAGTTAGATTTGTGGTATGTGCATTGGGGGGGGGGGGGGGGGGGTGGAGTGGGAGTGGGTGTGGTTGGAGGTTATCCATAGACATAGATGGCTTGTCTGTCAGTGAGCACCTCATTGATTCATAGGTAAACATAA
>KN890889.1:3125-15531 GCA_000934455.1 Apostichopus parvimensis
TTATTATATTAAACACCTGTCTGAAAGCCAGTTGATACTCTTTAATCATTTCCTAATACCATAATTATATCTGATGGAGATATAATTAACATACAACATTCATTGTCTTTGTCTCTGCGATAGTTCATTGTTCATGGTTCTCATTGTGAGTAAACTAGGAAGAATTATTTCCAAGTTACATTTGATGATTAGAGAATAAGATAAATGCTACAAACTTTGATATTAAAATTAGTTGTTTTGCGTGGTTCAATATGTGAATACTTTAGTTGAAAGTCGATAGTATGGGTCTCACTGTGTTGGTGGTATGAAGTGAAGGAAGTGGACCCAAAATAGTTATTATTGTCATATTAATATTAGACAGAAACAGTGGTGACACATCACAAGTTTGTTTTTCATATTATATTATATTATATTATATTATATTATATTAGAAATTAAGTTGAGAGAATTTTCAAGAAGGCTTTATGCTTTAGTTAGGTATTGCATATAAAATAACTTGATCTTCATGCCAAAGTTTTGACAATGAATTGTCCATGAATTCTTTGCCATTAGTTTATAGTAAAATAATGATGAATTTAGTGACATTGCTTTTGGTAGCCCATTTTCAATTTTAATGTATTTGTAATAATAAACTCCATTGAATTGAGGATAACTCTGTGAGTCAGAGTAGTCATCTCAAAGGCTTTCATATACAATGATACAACAATGGCTTTGCTTCACTTGAAGTAGTCTTTATTTAGTCAATGAACAGTGTGACTCAGCATCAGGTAATATATGGATGATTCTCAGTGCTTTCTTTCCCCAACGAGCCTTTATAACGTTGGACCTCCTTAATCAAAGCTACAGCAGTTATTAGATGTTGAAACCTGTCAGTACAATCTACATAACTACATCTAGTTGGTAGCTAACAATTGTCTTTACTCTCATCTGTTAAAATTTACTCGCTAATTGCTTCTATTAAGTCAAACCAAATCAAACGTCCATTAAATGATCATAAAAACCGCCTCAGTGATAAGGAACAATACCGAAGCAAATATTTGAAGAGGGATTTAGATGGCCTCCCAACACACTTGTAGAGGGAAGGGATTACTGGACCTCAGTCGTTAGCTAGTAAAAAGATCACCCTGGTAGGAAAATTACTGGACCATGTAAACAGACAGGCTCAAGACCAGGAAGCTGTGATTTCATAGGCAAGAAGCAGAGAAAGGAAATCGAAAAAAAAAAATACACAAGTCTTGAAGTAATAAGCAGGAAGTAGGTATCAGATAGGAGGCTTATTGGTCACAAGCAAGGCTAGAGCAAAGTATATATACATCTGCAGTACCAATGGAAAACACCTGTGTTAAATGTTGGAGAAACATGTGAACAAGTTGTTATTAAAGATTTCTTACAGCTTTTGTCCGGTATAGTCACAAAAGTGTGTCTGTCTGCTATATGGAAAGGATAAAAATAAATTTATAAATAAAATCGTTGATAATCTGCTTTTTATGGAATCTAACATAGTCTAATTTGACATTCCATCTATCTGGAAAGAAAATAACTAAGGGAGGAAAAACAGAGAGGAAAATAAAACAGGAGCAGGACATCCATTTCCACGGTGTATCTATACAAACATCCAAATCCACAAATCAACTCAAGAGAGGAAAAACGTTGTCGTAAAGTTTCCATGCTTTTTTATCCATCATCGTGCATAACCCGAGTAGAAGTTTACACCTCTGGGGAATTTTTTGACAGTCTTGTGATATCTTTGGTTGACAGCTTAGATACAGGAATGAAACTGCTTTTTACCCGTTTGTTGCGCCAACATCTTCCTCATCCGTCATTAGATAACATGAGAGGTGTAGGAGAGATTTGTTGACCACATTTAAGGAGGATCAGCGCCTCATTACGTATTCATCTCGCTCGCTAAGTTACATCCATCGAGGGTCATCTAGTCGCGAATATCGCAGGCAGGAAACCACCGCAAACTCCGTCGATCTATATAGTCTCACCGAGTCTCATGAGACCATCCTCCTCGGTTATTTTAGGAGAAAATAACTTGGTTTTTGTCGGGAGTAATCCATTAGTGGGGAGAAAAGTCTTCATCCTGGTTCGTGTCATTTGTCAATTCGATTCTTCTAAAGAGGTTTCTGATTCCGGCTGTTTACCTGATGTTTACAGTAAGATCTCTCCCATCTCGATACGAGTCCGTCAACGGGGAACCACTCCCGTGGCATGTGCTTCAAATGATTTCAGAGTTGTTTTAAGAGGAGATTAATAAGTCGTAACTTCGGTCTAGGAATCATTCCTGTAGTAAACGTAGCGAGTTATTCAGTAAGAGGAAGACAGCTGGCTGTAAGCTGGATTGTTAGAGGAGTTGATAAAGCTAGATAAACCAATCTGTAGGGGAAAATCAGATGTGTTTACTATTTCATCTACAGTATATGTGGGAAGAGATGCCAGATTTAATGATTTAGTTTATGTTAAAGGAACCCAGACAAACACAAGATAGCAGTTTGGACAATTCTAAGCAACTGGTGATCATTTCGGCAGCGTCGTTGATAAAGTCTGTTGTTCCCCAAAACGAGCATCTTTAATATTTTTTAGACTTTGTCGGGATCCACACTTGGTAGTTGAAGCTGTAAATCATTTGGAAAAATCTTCTCAGTTATAAGAAAGTTTGGTTTAATTTTTTTTTTTTTTTTTAACCACTTGTGTGATTTAAATTTACTGAAACTGTAAGTAGTATCAGTTGATGGTCAATGAAATCAAGGCCAGATCTTCCTGTCAAGAAATATCAGGAAACAATGTTCTAAGATCAGCAGACCTCTTTCTGTGTTTACTTTCGAAAATGACAAGATAAAGACAAAATCATCCCTTTCGTAAAGACATGGTGGAGGCAGTGACATGTATTTTCGTTATAGAAAGATCAAAAGATTCATGTGACCTTCAATTGTAATTGCTCTGAACTTATAATTTGGAAAATTTCTTGCTCGTTAGAGACATTAATTACAAAAAGCAGTATGTTGACCCCGTATTTGCCGTACCCTGTCGCAACCTTTTACCCAGTTTCATGTGTGGAGCCTTATGAGGACTTAAAGAATGGAGATCTATGCTGCGAACAGGTAACGTAATCAAAGAGTATATATATTATGTGATAAAGAGGGGGAAGGATTGTGGGGGGGGGGGGGAATGGAGAATTGGGATGGTTGGGGATTTGTTGCATTTTGTCTCATCAGTGGAAATTGTCATTGAACTACAGAATAATTTAATTAATTTTCCTGTGTGATTATTTCATCATTGTACATGTGCATTTAGCAAGGTGTATCTTAGTGTGGGTTTTTTAAACTTATAATGATATCCCATGATTTCTGCTACAAGTTTGTCACCTGTTTAATTAGATCACCTTGTCTCTCTGATAACTGCTCAGCTAAAAGACCAGCTAAATGAACCATCTTATGCACCATCCCTCCGTAAACTTGAGACAGAGTTACAATCTTTATCTTCCTCCTAGACTATCGGGGCCTGTCCCCTGTAACAGTCAAAAGTGACTGGTGAAGCAGTACTCCTGCTGGGTTTACTCCTTACCTGGTAGTTTACTGATACTTAGTGCAAAGACGGTACAACAGTTACAGCTATGGAAAGTCATTCAACCATTATAGCTGGCTTACTCAGTTTGTATATATCGTACAGTGTATAGTCAAGAATTTGTAGTTGACACTTTAAGACTTTGAGTTTGCCTTTTCAGTTTTAACAATCCTAGCTTATTGATGAGTTGTATAAGGTAATCTTGTGGTCTATTTGTCTGGCCTTTTGAGAACTGAGGTTTTTTAAGTGGGATGTAACTGCATCATGATCTCATGTAAGTTCACAGCCATGAACTGAATTTGTAATGAGACACTGGTGCTACAACATATATGAACCTCAATATTGAAACGGCCTACAAAATTAGTAAAATTTGATTCCAACACTGTAATGCCCTCTCTCTCCTTCCCTCTCCATTCCCCCTATAATCTCCCACTTCTCCCACACTGACCCACTTCTCCCACACTGACCCACTCCTCCCACTTTGTCCACTTTCTCTTCCTTTGGACATGTTGCTATTACATTTTGGTTTTGTTAGGCTCGCTTCTGTGTTCTCTACTTCTCGTCAACTCGAGCCTGCCATCTTTTATAAGCTTGATGTTTACATTTTAGTTTATCGCAACCAATTTCAGTGTGTACTGCCAACTTCCACAGGAAGTAGCCATGCATTGTATGAATCACAGCATCCTGTACCAAAACAGATTCCTGTCTTCAAGTAATCGATAGTACAGATATGACAACTATTACAGTAGGTCACATGTCTTGACTATATTTTCTTCTTCAGTTTTTCTTCGGTTTATTGCAATGAGGTAGCTGTTGCCCGATAATGATAATGATGTAGTACTATCATACTCATGTTCTTGTAATTTTGTTTCTTTGTCCCTCTTTTTAGGGGGAATTAGATGAAGATTTGGTCTTTTGTCTACACACTAGCTAAACGAACAGAATTAGGGACAGTACCTTTCCTAGGCCCCTCAGACATTGTTATAATACTATTGGGATAATCTTCCATGGTTTATCGTCCTGTTAATTAAAAATGATCTATTGAGGGTTTTATTTTGTCCATTCTACTCCTCTTACAGGAATGACATTTTACTGTGCATCTGTGGCAAAGACTAAGTTGATGTTTTATTTAGTACATACACATCACATACAGCAGTGTCAGTAGGTAGAAGCCACAATGCTGTTTGGTTACTATATTACCTTTGAAGACAAAATTAATCAGTGAAGAATTACGATAGACAATGGTTTAACATTAACAAGCTTACCGTATATTCTTTTCAAGTTTATGTTGAATCGATGGAACAGGTTCATACTGTTATGGTTATGTCTGTGGTGTATATATTGTAGCCTAGATATAAACTTTATACTGACTCTGTATACAAGTGCAGAGCTAGGCCAGCAGTTCAAAGACAGGATGTTGTCAATTGTTTATGATTTGACAGGAAGTTGCTCCTATCTACTACTTTGTCTGTGGTTTTCTGTTTATAGGTGGATTTATCTTCATGGTGTTATGTCCAAGCATTATTTGTGAGGAAGTTTACTAACCAATCTCCTAATTAATGGCTGGGACTATAGTTAAGAACAGATTAGTGGTTACTAAGAAGGAAGTGTAAGAGCATCATATTTAAAGCCTAAGAGGGGTCTATTGTTTTGCAAAGTAGAATGATGAACTTGTTGTTAGAAAAGGGCTGGTTTTGTGGAACTTCACAAACCAAGATGTGCCCGTATATTTTATAGTTTAGAGAATTACATAAAACCAGTGTGGAGAAATTTGTTGAAAAATAAAGAAAAAACATGAAAATGAAAAGAATAAGAAGAAGCAGATCTTGATTATTATTACATTTTTATCAATAATTAAGTGTAAAGATTATAGAACCTACCATAAACCTATGAAATTTGAAATATCTTTGTTGGGTTTAATACGGTTTAATTCCGATAGTGTGTGCATGATTCTCAATTGCTGCTAAATTATTCTGTATCAGTGTAAGACATGGTTTTGCAAACGAATAGTAGGTTAGGTTCATATCGTGACATTGCAAAATTCTGCATTTTATCAGACATCCTTGTAAAATTAACGTGCACTTCTCATTTTGTGTTTACGTTAATAAATGTTGGATGAAAGTCAGGTTTATTTCTCCTTGGAGAAAAACATTATAATTTGTATCTACCCATGATAGTACTGTAGTCCAATTTCTGTAAACAATTTTAGTAAACCTGTATTCTGTCGTATTCCATAGATTTTGATTAAGTAGTGTTTAGAAAAACTTCTGGTGGTATTTCTCTCAGCTCTTGGAAATTTTTTGTCATTTAGTCTAAATATTTAAATTTGCAGAGTTATGTGTGCTGGGGTTGTAAGTACTTAGTTAATGTTGTGAGTTGGTTTTGAAAAGTAGGATGGCATACATGCGTTGCCCTACATGTTTGAGTTTGTTTTCATTACACAGAGAAATTACGTGCCTCTCCATTCTCTCTAGTTATTTGGTGAAATGGAAGTGGTATCAAAAAATAAGATAGGAAATTGCTATAAAAAAAAATAAAAAATAGAATTATGGAACAGGCCCACAGCTATAATTGCCTGATGTCTGTCTTGGTATCTAGCAGAATGTTCCTTAGGGAGATCCCGTCTCCTCAGGGAAGGGGAAGATCCCCTCTCCTCATGGGAAGGGAAGTTCCCTCTCACCTCAGGGGAGTTTTATTTGGCTTATGGGGTGTAGATGAAATATGTTGCTTGCTATCATTTCCATGAGATTTTAACTATAGTTAATGTAGTACTACTTGCCACTTTGTTAAGTAATTATGATCAAATGTAAGTCATTTGGAAGAAAAAGTGAGATCTGTAAAATTTGGAGTAGTCTACATTATACTATATATGACAATCACATGCAGAAAAAAAAAAGATCTTAACAAAATATATTTTAAAGAATATGGTTAGTTTGGATATGAATTGGGAATTCTTATGGGACTTTAGAATCTAATGCTGTAATATATTACTTTATGAAAGTAAAATAAATTGCAATAGTTGCGTTTTTCCGCTGTTATCAAGATAGGCCCATCAATTAACATAATTATCTGTCAGCATAAATGATTCTAGGTATATATGTGAAAACAACAATGTTTGTAAAGTTTTGCCCATATCAGAGACTGAGTCATACCTGCCGAGAGCATTGAGAGACTGACTCATTATGAGGTAGCATTACATGCATATATATATATACAATCTTGGATGTTTTTATCCCTTAATTCAGTTTAAATAACGTGAGTAACGAGGAAAGACCTCACATCCCCAAACCTCTTCTGACAATCTTGCAAGGTCCTAACCGTCCTATATTTTAAGTGACTTATTCCGATTGTGATCCGCTTTTCACGATCTTGGATAAAATAAACTTGTCACATTTGTTATAAAGAGATTTTCAAATATGCCCTTGTACAAGTTAAATGCCATAATTAGCTGGCCTGTTTCCAGCTGACATTGCGATGCTAAGACTTACTCTTGTATCTTCATTACCGAAAGTGTCGATCAATTATCAAAGCTGTCCGAGAAATCGGAAGTCTACCCCCGCCAATGTCGATGCGTTCGACGGCCGAGTTTCTCTCCTTTCTTCTTCCGGATTTTTGTTCGTAACTGACTGCATGTAGCCTTTTTGTCATGCATCGTCAAGTATGGGAACACCGGTCTGAAATGAAGCAAGAAATAAAACTCCAGTAATATACTTAAAGGAGGAGTGTTTCCTCGGTATATAATTTATCACCTATGGTGGGTGCATCCATCCGTATCTGCTTCCCCCCATCTGGTATGCTAATCGCGAGCCGACGAAGACAGTCATCAAGCACCCAAGGATGTTGTTGCTGAAGGTAATTAGTTTCTTTCACTTGCGTACGCTGCTGTAAATACAATCGTTCGCCTCTATCATGACTCGGGCAGCGTGCATTATTCCGGCGTTTTTAAAAGTCTTAAATCTTTAATTTGCTGAGTTCTTCTTGTCTCTCTGTCATAGCTTTGGGCTTTGCGCTGTTGTAGTTTTTATCCTACGTTTAGCTGACATAGCGGGTAGAACTTGGAGCAGTGCGAATGTATGACTGAGGTAAAAAGAGTATACCACCGTCACAGATAGGAAATAAAGGCAAAGATTGTATTTCCAGGTAAAGCGCAACTCAATCTACCTCTCAGAGTGGCGGCAGCATTTTCTAAACGTTCCATTTTGTCCGCAGTATTTCAGGTAGTATATATTGTCTACGTTTTTATCTATCGATATCAAATTTTTTAAGTTAAAGGGAAAGCTGATTTAAACATTTAGAAACTGTATCAAGTAGAATGAATGTCAAAAAAGTATTTAGGAGAAATAAATTAAATTTTGTCAGATTGTAAAAATCATGTCAAGTCTTCTTGAGTTTTAGTTTTAGGAGAATGATAACCTTGTTTCTTGTTTACCTTAATCATTTGAAAAGTCTTTCGCTCTGCTTGTTAATGAGAATCCCAGATGTTTCAAGGGTTTTCATGGTCGCTGGAAGTATGTAAGATTTCCTAATTTGATAAATAACGGAAAAGTTATCCTTATATATAGCGATATTTAGTTCCTTCAACAAGATAAACAAAGTTATAACCAATGACATTTGAAAGAATATTACAGTAGTACTGTACGTACATGGAAAATGCTCATTATCTGTTCCCGCAGTGATTGTACTAGCAACTATATACAGGTGACGAGCCACACTAGCTGTAATATGCGTGTCATCTGATGTATCCTGATCAATGAATATTCATTAGACTTTAGTGACATCATTGTCTTTCTTTGTCCATATGGTTCACTTGTTCAGCTAATTATCATAAGATAAGACATGCTTTAACCTTTCTTTCCCTTTTACTTTGCTGCTTTGTAATAATCCATTCTTGTTTTCTAAATGTTTTTTTTTCAAGTCTAAATTTTGTCTGGATATTTAGAAGTAATACTAATTTTAATGATTTATGACATAATTTGTGATTATGAACTCATGTTTATACATGGTTTACACTTGTATTTGCAATATTCTGACAGAAATTTCATCACATAGCCGTGTTTAGTCATTTATATATTTTTGTAAATGACATCACTGAATAAGTTCAGCAGATAACTAAATAATATGTTCAAGTATTGAAGAGATGCACACAAGTTTTTCTTACTCTCTTTAATATTAATCTTACTGAATACTGTCAGTACACATAAGTGCAAACTTCAGATATGATTATGTCACTTAAAAAGATCACATACAGTATGCTGCATGCTGCTTATATTAACCATATGCTGACAACTCCTGTTAAACATTTCGTCTCTAATTTTCATCATTAGGCTGTCACCCTGTACTGGAGAAATAAATTGGTACTGCATTGATCTGCCTACAGTTATCTGTAGTTATATTCATACTACTGGGTTGCTATTATAGCTAGGACAGTCTAATATTACATGTGAAGTGGAGAAAAATAACCTGTAGAGAGGATAAATGATCAAAACAATACCAAGGATAATTGATGGATAATTGTGGTATTTGATAGTGTAGATGTAATGCCATTATTTGAGCTAACCATTGCTAACCCATTTCAGTGGTTAGAATCATGATTTGCTTTTTTTTTACCAAAAAAATTGATATTTTTGCTGGTTTAATCGTTAAAAGCTTGTTGTTCATCTTTTACATGTATAGTAAGTCCTGCAAACAACATATTAATTTAATTCAAAAAATGGTCAATTTCCAGTTTTGTTTTCAGGCTGAGAGATTTTGCTATTTAAAGCTTATTAAAGGTCTTGATCATTATTGCTCCTAAATTTGTGAGAAATTCAAATCAATGGTCACTCATACCCAGTCTGAAACGTTAAAGGGCAAGTGTTTTTTTTTTTCCTTTTTTGTACTGCCACCCTTGAAGTATTTTGTCCTCACTGAGATATTTTAATTTCAATTAAAAGGACTTACAGTACTGTACCTCGTCAGTGTGCTCCAATTAGCATATATGGTGAAGCATAGCATATATGTTATCATACTGATGACCCTTAATTAGTTCTCTCCTTCAATTAGCATATTATCCCCTAATATGTGGAAGAAACATTAATGTATTCAAGGACCTGCAGTACCTCGTCAATATGCTCCAATTAGTATATGGTGAAGCATAGCATATAAATGTTATCATATGTTTCCATATGTAAAAATAGTCATAAATGCTGTGTACATAGTAGTAGACAGTATATTTATAAAACAAATATTGCTACGTGATTGCAAACTCCAAACATGTTACATTATGCATGACAAGTGTATTGTAGCAATGTTCTTATATATAAACATTTCAACAGTCTTATATGTAGTAAGTATATAATTATAGTATGCGGAACAAAAGCATACTAAAACCATTCAGAAGAAACATTGCAGTTTTAAATAGGCATTCTTCTTGTGTACAATATATATAAGTGGTTACATTGCAGTATGTTGAGAACATTACAGTGAATAGCAAAGTATAAATGCATACTGAAATCTAGAAAATGGCAAAATGCACAATACAGTTTTCAAACACACTTTACAGTATAGTCACAAAGAGAAGTTACAAGCATATTAGAATATGATAATATTCCAAAATATTAATAAGGCTGACAATGCTTTCATATCCTGAACTAATTCTAAGTGATTTATTCATATAATTGCAGAAAAACAGATTATAACAATAATTACAGTAGATTCTTAAAAGGGTTTTATACTTTCCTTTTAATGTAATTAAAATGCCATTGCAGCTGTACAATTAAACAGTTTCGCATTCTGTTTCCCCCCCCCCCCTCCTCTAAAGTTAACTATGGCTGAAGTAAAAACTATGGCCATTTAGAGGAAGGATAAATGTCCTTGTTTGCTTCCTCAGAGATAAATATCTTCTTCAACTGCATACATTTTATATTCTCCGAGGTTGCTGTACTCAATCTTTGCTGTTGCGATCCTGGTGACAGCTTTATTGATAATCTGTCAGTTTATCTTTTGGGGTTCCTTGGAATGTCAAGTTTCTTTTGGTCATAGCCTCCCTGACTTTTAAAACCGGGCCACGAAAAAGGTTGGGAAGAATGTGTGCAGCCCATTAAATCTAAAATGGCTCATAAAAGGTGACGGCCTGTTATTATCTTTCCTGTTGGGTGGAAGGGGGGGGATGCATTTTCAAAATCGTTGAAATTATTTTCTTGCCTCTCATATCATGTAAGGAAGAATATTTGTGAGAGGCCGAGAAAAAACAACATTTGTGCCTTTCAAGAGTTTGCGAAATGTCTGACTCATCGCTTTCTGTGACCAGTGGATTTGTTTTCTTTTCCAGCCAAGTTAAGTTATGCAAAAACGTATCAATCACAGACTTTGTAATATATTTCTAAATTACGGCCATCAGAGCTGGACGAAGAAAAAAAAAAAGAGAGGGAAGAAATCGATGCTTCAAATTGATGGTTTAATCTGTGCCCCTCCTAAGGGTATTGCAATGACAAACGAGCTTTGTGCAGCCAGTAGCTAGATAGTTGTGAAAGTCATTTGCAGAGATAATTAGCACAACGCAACATCTGATCGCTTTGTCTAACTCGTTTGGGAATATCTCCTCTTTTTTCCCGGTTTCTCTTTTCTTTTTTGTTGTACTTGCAATAATTTTTTAGCTCTCTGATTGTGTGTCATCTGAGGGCCCCATTTTAATCTGGGCAATAATGTTTTTCGGTAGTTTCACTTTACTACGTATGCCTCGCCTCCAGCCAGTCAGATTTCTGCATTGACATTCATTTTAACTATCGCTGACCTATTCAGTTTCATCTGATAGAGGAATTCGACATGCCAGAGAAAATGCCAATTTTGTATTTTTGATTTGTTTCTTTGTATTAAGTTTGTTGGTTGGCACGTTTTCTTTTTGTTGATCTCTGTGTTATGTTTCCGATTCAAATTCTTTGAATGCGTTGATCATCAAGATATCGAACGAACATCCGGGCGGGTTGTTAACTCTCCATTTCAACGATATCGTCGTCGCATTAATGACTTTCATCGTCCTCTGTTGGCAGTATTAAACAGATGATTTAAGAGAAGCTGGTTATCTCTCCTGATGGCTGGCTGTCTTGTTTTGATTAAGATTTTCAAATGTACATACACAAAAGATTAAAGCAGCTTTTTGAGGATTAACAGTGCTCGGTTGTTTGAGTAAAGAGACAGCTGGTACGTACTTTACTATTGAAATCGTTGGAAAATCTCGTATTAACAAAGCAGCAGTCCAAGGAATGGTGTCACAGGGGTGTCTCGGGTCGAACACACATCTAGGAAGTTATCGTTATTAAGTAGTACTGAAAGGCTCTTTGCCTCCAAAACTATCAACAAGTTATTCAGGTTGAGAAAGAACCTATTGACATCGATTCATTTGATGGTGAGTAAACTGCATATTCAAGACCGCATTAATACTAAATTGCCTGAAATTAATAGATATTGTATAAATTAACTGCTATTTTATACTACAATATCACATGATAATGTGCAGTAGGTCAATACTCAATAGCTTAAAGTGTGACTCAGTCAATTTTCATTTTAGAAAACAAAGTTAAAATGTCTGGGGGGAGGGATTCCAATCTACTTTTCCATATGATTAATTATGACATTTAAATGCAGAGTAATTTAATATTGATATTCAAACAGTATCTATGCTACAAAAGTTTTCATTTTTATTGGAAATAACACTGCATTGTTTTGGAATCTTTTGTACGGAATAACATCAGACAATTTATCAAGATAAACTCGCAATAACGCCGTTTTGTCAACCAGGGATAAATTGTCATAATGGCTATAATCTACATATATTATGCAATATTTGGTGTTTATGTGCTCA
>KN890889.1:21788-34730 GCA_000934455.1 Apostichopus parvimensis
ATCTTAAATTCTTAAGCACTTTCAACATCAGTCATTCTGTTGCATACTCATTCATTGTCCTAGCTGGAATGATGATACAGTATATTCCTATAGCTGCAATAAATAAGGCATTATACACTGCCAATAGAACATTGGTCAATTTTGGTCAAACCTGGTTAAATTTACAATTCTAAATAGTGACACAATGAACTCATCCATAGCATCAAATGTTTGTGACACTTGAGAGACTATACACAACCTATACACTTTGTATGGTCTATATATATATGTAAAGGTCATAATGTTATAGCGCTAAAATTCTGCAAAAAATTCTAACCGCTGGTAATCTACCTAGCAACAGTATAATCTATGCTGTATATATGCCTTTACCTATTTGCTACTGTGCACCCTTGCCTATCTTTTCTGATCAAAAGAGCTCACAGCTGTTGCTACTGACTTCACACAGTATAGATTTCTGTACAAAGTTGCAGGTATTTTCTCGTACAGAAAATGTCCCCCTTCTCTGCTGCTATTGGTGAGCTTTTCAATTTCCAATGCTACAAGTTAATAAATTTAAGGGTATATTTTGGGAGTGTTGATTATAGCAGTTCTTCTTATGCTGAAACAGGGCATTAGTTAGTCGCACACAGTGCTGAGTGTACCGCTGTAAAAGGCATATTCTTCATTAGTATATTCTTCTGATCACAAACAAACAAGTCTTTTATCCTGTCATCATGCTCGGGGCTCCTATTTTCCATCTCCCAGATGGCATGGTAATTTTCATATCTTTTTTTCTTGCATTTATATCTTTTCTGTGTTTTTTTTTTCATTGTATGCTTCTTTTGAGTTTATAGGAGAAAGTATCGTTGCGTGAAGAAGGGAAGCAACATAGAAGAAGGAAAACAAAGAGACATTAGAATATAACTTTATTACGTTAACTGCCTCAAGCTCAGAAGTTTATATTTTAATGGGTTGATGTGGTCTATGACTCTCTTACCTTTGTACATATTTTGAGGCTGACTGACTTCATACATGCTTCACAAAACCACTCCCCCTCCCCCCAAAAGAAGAAAGAATCGTAGCAGGAGTAACTACATATATATCACCCGTTTCTAATCATCCTGAATTTTGATTGCAGGAAAAACCTTGGCCGCAAAACTCTTCTGTAATTAAGTCGGCTTTCCATGCCCACGAGAAGTAATTGAGGGAGCTTTGCATGGCTGCAGCTATTACAATGAATTATGCACAAGATTTTCTTGTTTCGTTGTTAAGAGCGATGATGTGTGGGTTATTAAGGCACGTACAGTCTGCCTGGGATTAAGACTTGTTAATCATTCCAGGTTTCGTGTTAGACTTGGCTTCAGCAGCACAGGAAAGAAAGAAACAACAAGCTTTATAAACTCCGGCACCTTTAATTACACAGTTTGCGGAATGGTACGCTGCTGTGTTATTTCGATACGTCAAGTTTTCCATAAATGTTATATATCGGTATCTTCATATCTTGGTTAAATAGTGTTTGGTCTTCGGACTTTCTTTTCTTGGGAGTACAGTATGGTTTCGATTGCCAGATTGTCAATGATTCTCATGTGCAGAGAGAATGGATAGATAATGAACTGTCTGAATGACAAATGTGGACTTTTTTCTTTTTTATGGAGAAATCTGTTTTGCAGGAAAATGAGAAAATAGGCAGAATGACAATTTTGCTACCAGCTGGAGTAAAATGTTCCACATAGCTCTACCGCAGTAAATGCCTCATCGCTGCCACAGTTTCTGTGTTATAATCTCTATATATCCGTGGCACAAACAGTAGTAGCAGCTAGTAAATTACTCTGTAGTTTAGGGGTGCAGCTTGATCAATAGAACATGCTCTTCCACGATACTCAAAAGGCTATACCAGTCGGAAGTCTGAATTTCTTCAGAAATTGTCAGGTACGATAACAAAAGAAATGTCACATTAAGTAGTTCAATGGAACGTTGTTTTTAAATGGTCGTATCTCTTCTCTTTCTTCTTGCAGCATCCTCTTGCAATGGCCGGCCAGGCCCAAGTCCCCCACGCTGCCGCTGCCTACCAAGCACAGTTTCTTCCACCAACAAGCCTTGAGGCGTACCAACAACAGCCAATCAGTCAGGGACAAACCACCATCTACACCCACGCTGCTATGGCAGGGACAATACCCCAGCCCCAGGGTCCAGAAGCCGGGGCGGTATTTGGTAGCGCACCTCAAGAAGTACCAGTCACATACACACAAGCAGCGGGCGAACAGTTAATATCAACGCAGCCGTCGGGGGCCGAACCGCCTGGGAGTAATCAGTCAGGCATTCTTAGTCCATCAGCGGTAAGTGATGGTTTTCATCTTTTAAAGCCCCATTTTTGCAGCGGGTTGTATTAAACTGAACCACTTTAACGTAGCCTTGTAAATATATATACCAACAGAATAGTATACACACACTGTCCCCTGACCCTTACAATTTTGTGATATATATATTCAAATTTTGTGTTGTGGATATACGTGTGTTGTGGTTTTGCATGAAACTGATGGATGGATGAAAAAGTAGATTATGTCCTCAAATTTGTGTTTAGGGACACAGGACACTACAGACATTCGAATAGGCCCACCTAAAGCCAAAATATGTTTAGAAGAATTGTGCTCAAATATCTCTACTACTTCTTGCACTCAAAACAGTGGAGTTTAACATTAGAAACGTCACCCATCTGATGTGACTATACGCATTCGAATATTTTTCACTCCAAAAAACTTTTTCTTAGAGTTTTCTCATGTCAACTATTCATCATATACTTTTCTATCAAATACGTCAGGAGAAGATGTTGGTTAGTGTTATGTATGCTTGAAGTCTTCTCAGTATGAGCCAAGGTGAGTTATGATTGAGAAAGTCTGTTATTGTCTGCCACCAATGATATATATGTAGGAGAAACAAGCTAGAGCCTGTGTGATGAAGTGAAGCTCTAATTTATGAAGTGATCCATTTTGTTGCCAAACATTGCCGCCCGTGATCATATTAGGGATCATGTCTCATTGTTAAGTTATTGCCTTCAGTGAACAATAAATTTATGAGGGTAGTGGTGTTAACTGCACAACTTTGTCGAAATGCAAAAATTAGTAATATAACTTCATATTTGGGGTCTTGAAATAGGATAGATCAGCAAAATAAATACCAAGGAGACCTTTGCAACAAGTCACCCATCTTTGTATAATTAGTTAGTAAATGTAATTCGTGCAGAAATTGGATCCGTCAATGAGATACTGTAAGTAGTTTCAAACCTTGTTATTAAAAGTCAACCATCTTTTGCTCTTTGTTTTAGCTGTGACTTCATGAAAATTAAATAGTGCTACTAACAATACATCAGTCTGGTGATGCACAAAGTTTGATGCATGTGTTGTCTATGTGTATGATATCACAAATAATTTTCATAAGCAATTAAAATTAACAAAATGTTAATAACTTTTATATCCTTTTAATATAAATTTTACAATATATATTTTGAATCAGTTCATACAACAACCTGTGCTGTCTCTGTTTTACCAATTAAGGAATTTAAACATCTGTACGGGCTAGGTTACTCAAGAGAGGTTGGCTGTTTGTTTATTCAATGTTACTGTTCATTTTATCCGTGTTACTGATACGTCTTCCAATCTGTTAAGAGAGACAAATTGTTTTACTTTATAACGCATAAACACAGTCAAGATTAGCACTGATCCTCTGGAGATTAACTCTAAATTGAGGATGGGAATTTATCTCAACTATTACAAGTATTTGTAATCTAATGGTTAAAACCTTGGAAGGCCAGTAATTGCTACAAATTTCTTGCGGTCAACAGGTCAGGTTTCCTGATTGTATCTTTCTCGTTGATCAAAATTTTTAAGGCTTAGTTCCTTCAAGGATGAAAGGTAAAACTTAACAAATCTCTCATTCCATTGATCCTTTGGGGATCGGATATCCGATCTGTCCATAGCTTTCTGGCATCTGAGAGCAAATCAGGATTGAGACTCCTTTGGGTAGATTCGCAATTACTGCGATGCCTGCGAGACTGCAGCAATATGTGGTTCGAAGGACACGACTGTATCCCTGAGAGACGGGAGGCCCCTCCTCGTCTGCGATCTTACATCGACTACGGCTGATTATAGATAGACAGAACGAACTCCCAATTAGGATTGTCCTCAAATATGCTAGAAATCAAAACAAAATGGTCACCCATGCTCAAACTTCAACCGACATTCCTACTGTCTTCCTTGGTTTTTTTCTACATTGATGTAACCTTTGACCTCAAATTGAAACCATCTATATTTGGGAATAACTTAGAGTGAATGGGGGGGAAGTGGTTGGAGGGCAGTGAGAACAAAATGTTTTATTTTATACTAAAATTAACCAAAATAAAATAAAACTGTTAGCAAACTGCTTATCCACTAGAGAGCCTGTGTAAGAGAATGTGTAAAAGTATTTAAGTTGGCCTGACGTTATGAAATTAACCAAAGCAGACAAAAGTGTGAACAGAGATAGCTCCATGGGTACACAGATGAAACAGATCAGGTTGATTGCGACATTGAACAAATGAATAGAGTAGAAGTTAGGCAGTAACAATAGACAGGAACAAAGGACAGGAACAATAGACAGGAACAATAGACAAGAACAATAGGCAGTGAAGGAAAAGGAAGCTGAGCTAAAGAGGAGAAGGCAGCTGCAGGAGATAAGCTGAGAATGAACTTTGTAAAGAAGAGAGGGAGAGTCAATAGCCAAAGAGGATAAGAAGTGATGGGTGAGGGTAAAGGGATTAAATGGGAATTAGATGGGAGTAACTATTTGTATGTATATGTATTGGATAGGTGGTGAAGAGAACAGGAATAAAGTACATAAGGAAAGTGGATAAGAAAAGTTGTGTGGAAGAAACAATTGGATGTTCATTCCCATCTTTGATGTATTGTTGAGATAATGAGGTTGAATAGCACAAAGGCATCACATTGACCATCTTCTCTGATAAGGCAAACTTTATCAGAGTAGTTGGACTTGTTGGGAAAGTTATGGAGAGAGAAATAGGGAGGGAGAGAAGAAGGGGATGAAGAATTCAGACCATATTTGGCTCCCCCCCCCCCGCCTGCTTATTTCCACCTTTGGATCCAAAGTGTGTTATCTGGTATATTTAAGCTGCTGTATTAGTTATTCCCTTTAATATAACAGTATTAATGTTTGAGAGTTTTATATAGTAACATGTTTCTGCCACGCTTAATTGCTCCCAAGATCTCCGGCTTTTTGTGCTCCATTGCCTCGGATATGAGAAATATCCTGACCGTGCTATAAACATCTGGTATTAAAATATCTAATTGTAAGTAATGGTTCGGGCTGTGAATCCCATAACTGCTATTTTCCTCAGCTAAGTGTAACGAAGGGTTGATTTCCAGTCTGTCGGTTGTTGTTGTGGCTTTATAAGGTTATGAGTATTAGATGCGCAGGCAACATACCAAGTTGTTCTGTTTTTAATCATCATCATAATGGTCCTCATGCCAAGGCCTCTCCCCTGGATCAAGGCTTGACTGATGAGGTAAACAGGCATAATTAACCTAACAGGAAGAACCACCAAGGCTTTTATATCCAAAGATGGCAACAAAAAAAAGTTCAAGAACTCTTTTTAAGTTCTGTATACTGTCATTATGGGTATTGACTTGGGTATGTGTAAAATATCACTGCAGTCTTAAATTTCAAATCTACAATGTGAAACTTGACAATCTGCAACTACTTACCATATGGTGACATTGATGTAAAGTGTGAGTCATGGGTCAAGTGTGGGTCAAGAGAAACATGTAACATGCAAACTGAAACGGAATTACAGAGAAATCAAAACCACAATGTCCTTTAAACATTGGATACTCCTTCAAGTACTACTGTAAATGATACTCTTTATGGGAAGGGGGCAGGGGAAGAAAATATATATATATATATATGTTTATCTCATATCTATTTGGGGGGTGGGGGAAGGTGAAATACATACATTTATAAAACTATATTTAGCTATTTTCATCTCTCTGTTGCCCCACAATTAATCAGAAAACATTTTGAAAACCTCCAAATTCATAGCTGTATCTAATTCCTTTGTTATGATAATCTATTATTTTTTTTTTTTTTGTCGTTGTTATTGTTTTATTTTTCTTCATTTGTCTCCTTACCTGTTTCAAAACGGCAACATGTGTTAACTTGTCACAGTTGGCAGCACAATCAGATACAGCCGAGTTCCAAATGTCACATGATTAATTCCAATGACAGGTTTTTTTAATTTTTTTGTTTTATATAATGCTTAATGCATCATATATGGTCTCATCTCTTTGATCGAGTAAGTTTTCGTAGTTTTTTTTTTAACCTCTTCCTGTGTATCCCGGAGGTAGTGGTATAGTCTGCTCTCCGCAACTCCAAACATTTTCTTCTACTTGATCTCATTCTTTTCTCGCAGTTCAAAATCAAAGCTATTTTAGTCTCTATGTAGTGGATTGTATCCATCAAGGCCATTTAGAAATCTGGATTTTCAATCACTGTTTGCCAGTACCAGATGGTAAGAAAGAAGAAAACTTGCAATTATTATCAATTGGGACTGCCTCTTATTAAACCAAGATTCGGGTGTCATCAACACTACCGATACACGTAACTTAGAAGAATAGCCCGGGTAATTCTCCGTCCAGAAAATTGTGTGTTCATTTCCCAAGATTAGAACTGGGAATTGACTTTTCTTCTGCCAGAAGATTTCAAATTTGTCAGATACTCGCGTTTCATCTAATCGTTGAAACAAAAACCTTGGTTCATACTGGGATCACTCATAATTTAGAGGGATCGCTTATCATTCCGGGTTCACACATCTCAAGAGAAGCTACTTTTTCAGTTTTCTATGTACTATTTGGTTCGTAGCTTCCTCTGAGGATTTCATAAATTTCAGCAGAATTTGACAGGAATTTCCTGTTTTTGGAATCTTTGATATTATCTGTCTACTACATGTTGGTCTACGGTAAATATTAAGAAATCGGGAAGTAAACAACGTGATTGGCCTCTGTTACTGCAGACATTAATATATTCATGAACCTTTCGAATACCGGAGCTGTGTTTTCGTTTGCTATGGGAATGTGCATTTAACTGTATAAAAATCATCCTATTAAACATTGTCCATGCAGTCAACCTAGTACCATTTAATGATCGAAAGTTAACTTGATACTCTATACAAAATGAATACCAGTCAACAACTGAAGATGAGGGGAGCGTTGCCGCCATGTTTGTTGCAGAAGGTACTTCATGTTTCTGTGTATAATGTGTCAAGCAGAGAAAGATATTATCAAATTTGGACACATGGTTTAAGTCACATGAGCTCTCTGGTGTCTATAACCCAATACCAGAAAATTTTGCTCAATGGAAATTTTAAAGAAAGTTAAATTCCATGTGAAACTTGCCACACCTTGCTAAAACTTCAATTTTTGTAGACTGAGCCCTCCAAAAATTCAGAAAGTTGTTCTATTTGCTGACTTCACCTCGCACGTCAGGTTTTTTTATCCAAAATAAGAATGTAGGCATGACGTCAAAGCTGTATCACGCCAGAATTTATCTTTCTGTTATTCCAGAAACGTTTGCAAACTTAGTGAATAATACATACAGTATCTATTACTACTATAAATTCTGTTGCGCCAACCAAAGATTTTTTTTTCTGAAGTAAATTAATGAACAAGATCTACTTTGGTTTAGTTTCATTAAGAAGCTTAAAAGTTAGATGTGACTCCTAGAATTATGCAGAAAATTTAGTGCCACGTCATTGAAACAAACTCAAACTGTTTTAGTCATATCTGGCTTTGTGTAAGAGGTGTGAGAAAGAGAGAGAGAGAGAGCGAGAATTTTATTTTATTTATGCAGGTATAATTATTGCCTTGTATAACACAGCTCATATGGTACATGTGGTACATAGTTAAATATCGCACGCCGTATTATACTACCAACGAGTGGTTACCCTGATTATGCATAATGAGCTCTTCTATATATGGTATTAAACATAATTATAAAATAATTACCAAATACCAAATATGGTATTAACATAATTCGTACAGATTTGTTTGATAATGAAAAAACTACTGTAGACAAACGGAGAGGTTGAACTAATTGGAAGGATATATATGTGAATTAAATTGGTCGCAGCAAACACAAGTCGATTTAACCTTCGGATGTTTACGTAAATTTGCATATTTCTTTGTACTAGAAAAGTTTGATGTGTTCTTAGTTGGATTCTCACAACAGGATCACTGTAAACATTATGTGTAATTGAGTGCACACAATTAAGCCAAGTACATACATCAATCCATTATAATGATAATTATGCTTTCAAATTTCCTTCAATTAAAGATAACTTTGAAATTCAACAAGAAACTAAGTCTCTCAATAGATCTGGATATCAATGACTTAACCTTTTGATATTTTTCTCCATTTGGATTTTTTTTAATTTTTTTTTTTAATATTATTCTTAAAACAACTCTTGAAGAAACGTTGTTTTTCAAACTGCATGATTTGGCCTTTGTTGTGGGAATTCCCTGAGGACTTTTAGAATGACCTTACTCAAATTATCTTAGAAGCAGTTTGATTGCAATGAAATAAATGGATGTATGATATATATAGTAATGAAGGGAATTTTAATGGAGTGTATGTAATCTCATAAAAAAAAATATATTTAAAAACCACAAAACATATGTGAAAAATATAATTTTGCAGTTTGTATCAACCATTTTTTCCTTCCCATGAAGAGGAACCGTTATTCGAGTATTGATTATTTTCACGTTAATTAGAGTTATTTGTATTCAATTCCATGACACTTCATCAGGTGTTCTGATTATTGATGTATTGATTAGCTATATTGCTGATAAGCAGTTATAAAACCAGATTATATCAGATTATTGATGTATTAATTGATTAGCTATATCAGTGATTAGTGGTTAAAACCAGATTATATCAGATAAAGCACTTACAGTGGTCAAGTTGAAGGAATGTGGATGTTTGTCGTTTAATGTTTAAACAAAGGACATATATTATACTCCACCCTTCCTCTCCCCTTCCCCCCCCCCCACAATTTTGTTAATAAATATAATGGTATATCCAACAGACTTGTAATTATTCAATTTAAGTAATTTAATTGATTTCTTCATGAAGAAACATTATGTGCCCAATGTAATTTGCAAGATGTGTTTCAATGCATTATAAGTTTCAATTGTGAAAGCATTTTCTATAAATGGAGGGGGGGGGGAGGGGAATTCAGAGCCACATCTGCAAGTTCTACACATGGCAATTCCATAAAGGTCCTTTTCTTTTCTTTATACTAGTAATAAAATTAACATCAATTGCTTCAACAGAGTAGGAATATGTTACATACTTAATGGCTGTAATGTAACTCTGATAACATTAATACGAGTTCTCTTTATTATACCAGGCCTTGCGCTCCATGTACTATTGCCATCAACTGTACCCTTCATCCTGCCTGGCAAAATCTCAAGTAAATAATTCTTCTCTCGTTTACCAAAATATCAAATGTACAATTAAAGACTTTTGAAATGCTTCAAATATTCATTTATAGTTTTTCCGCTGACAAACAGAAGGAAGCCCTTTTTTGACCTATTTTTTTTGTTTTTCCTTTTCTAATTTTTGCAGGGTGATTCACCTACAGTAAGCACACAGACTACAACTGGGTCAGACGGCCAGCCCTTGTCGACGGTCACGACTGTAGCGAGGCTCGGTGAAACCCCAAAGAGGCTACATGTCTCTAATATCCCATTTAAGTTTAGAGATCCAGATCTGAGGCAACTTTTTGGGGTAAGTGATGAAACTGTCTGAAATTTAATTGATAATTTCCACACACCCCCCCCCTCCCCCACCTCCCTTCCTTTGTTCCTTTCGATTTGAGACCTAAAAAGTACTTTATTCCCATTCTTGAAAAAAGATCAAATTGTATTGCTGCACGCACAATGAGGAGTGAAAACTGGGTTTTGTACAATTGTTTCTCTATTATATTGAGTATCCAGACATTTTAACCCAGATAATAAAGTGGTGGGCAGAAAAACCATGTACATCACCAAAAATGTAATGGTTATTATAAACTTGATCGTGACTCTTATCATGTAGTAAAAGTGTGTGTAAATTTTATTCGCTAAAAACCCTTCATTCAGCTGTTTTAAACTTAGGGACAACCAGAGATGTTTTTTTTTTACAAGCTTAGGTGATCTGTCTTTAATATTAAAAGCGACATGCAGTTAGTCCACTACGGAAGTTAAACGCGAAATAATTTCATATTTCCGTGCTTGACCATGGAGTTTGTAAACCAACCCCTGTTAGTCTGCCAAATTTGGTCATCCAACATCTCATCTCGCCATTGATATCATCGTCAACGAATCCGAGCCCTCTTTTGCCACTTGTACATGCACTCGTCGCACTGGTGCCTCAAGCAGTATGGTTTACTGCTCACCCTAGTGGCCCATCCAAGTTTATAACTGAACACACCAGCACCCTTAGGCTGAGGAAGATTCTGTCAGCTGTCCAAATATTAATAGAGAGTGATTCACTCAACATCTATAGTCTCTGTATGGTAACGAACCTTGTGTTGACTTGCGCATATTCACTCTTGAATTTTCTTGCCATCATATTATCAGAGAAAACATCCCATCCCAAGGCTTGTACGTAAAATGACAAAACACAGATTTTTATTCGATAAATGCCATGTTTTTCTAGTGTAGTCGATGAATCGGTCTGAACGAAATTTTATAGCCATTAGAGAGACTTTCATTGTCACATGAGATGGTTGCTAAAAACTTTTTAAATGCTCAAAGGGTACGAAAATTTGCGAAGAGACAATTATTTCCAATCCGGTAATTCATTTCTATTCCCCCCCCCCCCTTAATTTTAAAATATCTCTCGAGTTGTAAATTTGATGGCTGTAATGGTATTGAAGACTCGTCACCGTGACATAGCAGCCTCTCAGTCTCTTCACAACCAGATCAGCTTTCTGGAGAAAGTTGGGATGGAGATGCCTTTAAATTGGAGTTATTTCCCAAGTGAGGACTGGAGATGAGTGATTTAAGGATGTACTTACCAGCGGTTGGGGTACCCCAGAAATAGTCAAACGGTATGAGAAACCGACGAAAGACGCGCACTCTGAACTACTTGACCGTGGTTACAAACTTTTCCAACCAAGAAAACAGTTATGTCTCTCCAGGCCAACATTTGAAGTATTACTACGCAGGCAGTTTTAGAGACAGAATGGTCTGTCCCACATTTTGAAATAAAGGAAAAAAATGAAAAAGAGCAGAAAAAATTGTTGCTTTCGTTTCATAAATTGAAATGTTCAAAATTGACTTACCGTCAAAGTGTCATGAAATTCTATGTGATTGCTTGAAGAGAGGTGCTGAAGGCTGTAGGCTACACTGACTACAGCATACTGACTAGTATGTTTATAGTGTAATTATCTCAAATGTGAAAATATATTACTTTTATTGGTTCCCTTGCCTGAGGCAGAAGGAATCTATGTGATATTGTGTGTGTGTCTCTGTGTGTGTGTTACACTTGCTTGTAAACACGATAACTCAAAAACCTCACGGTGGATTAACTTCATACTTGGCATGTGTATTGAGTACAAGAACCGTCTTTTCTGTGAAGTTCAGTTGTAATTTGGGGTACAAAAAGTATATCTTTGTTAAACTTTGGTTATCTCAGAGGGGGTGGGGGAGAGGAGGGGGAATTGGCTCAATGTGTCAACAGGTTATCTCAAATGGTCTCAAAGTTGGCCATTCCTTATGAATTGTACTAGTTGATGACTTTTGCTTTAATTGGCAATAAGTTGTGAAAATATTTCACAGTGTATAAACAATGTAGACCTCTCATTTGTTAATAACAATTAAAGGGATGGTTGCTAGATGGCATAACTGATTTGCTAGCTCAACATTGGTAAAAGAAAATATTAACACTTCTATACTGTAAAATCCTTACCAGTGGATGAAATGGTCGATGCCCAGAATGGAGTGCTACAAATGAGAGATGAAAATCTCTGGTCTTTTGTGATTTTCACTTAATTCTTGGACAAATTTAACTCACTTGCTCTACATTAGTCAGATAGTTATGCATTTAGAGCTAATTGTATGGCAAGGATTCACAAAGCCAACTGGTTTTGGGTTTTATTTTTAGCAGACAAATTCCAAAATAACCAAACTTAGCACTGAAAATGAATATGTTGGCCTAAAAGCACACCAATTCCACTCTCATCCCATCCGGTCTACATAATACCCATCTGGTAATACGTAGGCCTTAAAGCACACCATTTCCACCCTCATCCCATCCAGTCTTGGTAATACCCATCTGGTAATACGTAGGCCTAAAGCACACCATTTCCACCCTCACTTTATCCGGTCTACTTAATACCCATCTGGTAATACTTAGGCCTACAGCACACCATTTTCACCCTCATCACATCCAGTCTACGTAATACCCATCTGGTAATACGTAGGCCTAAAGCACAACATTTCCACCCTCATCACATCCGGTCTACTTAATACTCATCTGCGACTGCCATCCAAGTGTTGTAGTGATCATCAGTGGGTTTACTTTAACCACAAATTTCATATTTCTCAGGTACAAGATTACTTTTTGAAGTGAATATACTCTTGTCTTGTTTTTTTTTTCCAGCCATTTGGTCCAATTCTTGATGTTGAGATTATATTCAATGAACGAGGATCGAAGGTGAGTGTCCTTTTTTGATTTATAAATCAAAACAAATGGCTGGATCTGAGATCACAAACCCCCCAAAAACAACATAAAAAAAAAAATTGAACAGGAAATTTGTGTCGTACAATACGATTTGTTTTGAAACGGAAATGAAAAAATAAATAGTTAGAACTGACGTTCCACTTAGCAACAGAATCCCTTGACTTCATCCACAGACTGAAATGTTCTGCAACA
>KN890893.1:630-14651 GCA_000934455.1 Apostichopus parvimensis
AACACTCCCAGTGTTCAGCAACTATATCACACACATCACAGGTGAGAATATCCCTATAACATGTTGTTTAATCATGTATTCTTTGTAAATCATATTAATATTATATCCACCCCCGTATTTCCCCTTATTCCCCCTTATGTCTCTGTACATGTACCACACATACCATACCATACATATAATACTTGCAAGTTGTCTATTAGGTAATGTTAGTTCATCAGACTGTGTCTCAGTGTACATGTTCCACACGTACCATACCATTACATATAATACTTACAAGTTGTCTATTAGGTAATGTTAGTTCGTCAGACTGTGTCTCTTTACATGTACCACACATACCATACCATACATATAATACTTACAAGTTGTCCATTAGGCAATGTTAGTTCATCAGACTGTGTCTCTGTACATGTACCACACATACCATACCATACCATACATATAATACTTACAAGTTCTCCATTAGGTAATGTTAGTTCATCAGACTGTGTCTCTGTACATGTACCACACCATGGGCGGCGATCATGGGGGGGGGGGACGGGGGGACATGTCCCCCCAATATTTTAGGTGGGGGGATATAGTATCTAATATCCCCCCCCAATATATGGTGGCATAGATTTTTTGTGTTCCTATAAATAGAAAATAATGCGTGAGATTATTTATCCAAATCATATTTGGCGGTGGCTAAAACTTCATCCAACACTTGCTGCATAAGGTAAATGACACTTCGTGGTCGTTTCTGTGACCTGTGACCGTATAGCATGTTGTCACTCATGGTTATTATCATAATGTCTGTACATCTCTTGTGTATGAGTGTAAGTACGTACAATCCTATATATGATTCACATCGATATGGGTTAACTGGGTTTCCATTTGGCCAGTTTCCTACAAGATTTCTAACCGCAGGCGCGTAGCCAGGGGGGGGCGAAGGGGGAGACCGCCCCCTCGACCGTATTTTTTGTATTTTTTATGATATCGAAGTTTTATAGTAGCCGTTATAAGAGGTTTTAATATTTGTACACCAATAAATTAACTGTGTCTGAATTTTCAAAAATTCCCTGACCAACATTCTTCATCATACTTCCCTCTGCTCGTGCAATTTTGACCGGTCTGTGAGGGGTTGAAGAGGGTTTTTGTATATTGGTTGTCCATAGATGAAATTTTGTGCAACATTATTGGTATATTTTGAAGTGAATTTATTATTCAAATTCTGAACAAACAATGAGCTTAAAATCTTGTAAAGTGTGGCTGACGGGTATTGTGGGCCATTACGTAGTATCACCTACAATAGCAATGATCCACAGGAGATGCGATGAGGTCGAACATGATGTGTGACTGGTAAAAATCTTGAAAAAGGTTATGGATGGAAAAAAAAAATTATTGGGAAAACTTGTTTCTCAGGCAAAAGTGTACATCTGGTTGGTCATTTTCAAGCCCGAGAAGTACCATTTCCGGTGATCTGGGGCTATCAAAACCAGAAATTTTCTTGTACGCTGCGCGCCAACCAATTGTGGCGCTCCGCTTTGATAGTAATTTGCGCCGCCCGGGTAACAAAATCCTACGCGCCTGCGCCCAAGCAAATTCCCCCCCAATATTTGAAACAAATCGCCGCCCCCTGTACCACATATACCATACCATACATATAATAGTTACAAGTTCTCCATTAGGTAATGTTAGTTCATCAGACTGTGTCTCTATACATGTACCACACATACCATATCATACATATAATACTTACAAGTTCTCCATTAGGTAATGCTAGTTCATCAGACTGTGTCTCTGTACATATACCACACATACCATACCATACATATAATACTTACAAGTTGTCCATTAGGTAATGTGTCTCTGTACATGTACCACACATACCATACCATACATATAATATACTTACAAGTTCTCCATTAGGTAATGTTAGTTCATCAGACTGTGTCTCAGTACATGTACCACACATACCATACCATACATATAATACTTACAATTTGTCCATTAGGTAATGTTAGTTCATCAGACTGTGTCTCTGTACATGTACCACACATACCGCATGTCTGGCCAGCATGTTGGGCGTGAACATGGATCTCGGCCTTATGTGCGTTGTCAAACATCACAAACAGTCCAAATTTGGCGGCAATAGTCTAAAGACAAACAAGAGATTGAGTACTTGAGATATGAAAATTTGTTAAGAACATGTTATGATGTATAAATTCAGTTTTGATTTTTTGACACCAATGTTCCTTCTTCCTCCTTTCATGCAAATAAAACACGGCCACTAAGTCAGAATTTGATCGTGAAATGACGAAGAGATAACAACAAAGAAAGGGTGAATCTTTGACAATTAAATTAGAAGTTTTGATAGAGAGGTCAGCGTAAATTTTCAGCAGGTACTAGTCCTCATTGGCAAACCGATCTTTCCTTATCCGCTCCTAATCGTTACTCAATCTGAGACATAATCACATCTATGAAAGCAAAATTTCCACACTTAGAGTCAAGAAAACTCACCGAGAATCCAAAGACTTGATTTCCAATGGTGGTCCCCTTCTCCTCATCTGCGTAGGGTAAAAACACTCTCCGTCCATTCACTTTGACTTTGCCTCCGAGGAATATCTCGTACGAGACGCCGTCCAGCTCCAGTCTCAGGTAACGGAGATATGAGATCTTGTCTCGGGGGGCTTTCTTGCTGAGTTGACCGATCAGCTTAAAGTCGGGTAAATCTTCTGAATTTCCGCACTTCTGAGCCAGGATGTATTCGCATTCCCCGTGGAAGTCATAGGCCAACTTGTCAAAAGTTGTGAAGTGAATGTTACCAAACACGCTACACACGCAAGGACCTACGTAAGTGAAATAAACCAAAGACACTTCCTATCATGCCATGGATTCATGGCAAGGGTTACAGCTCGCATATGGAGCACATTTGGTTAGTTCTACAGTATGATATAATTATTGGCTTAATGTTCACAATGATATGAAAAACGGAAAAACTGTTTAATCCTTGAAAATCTTTAAAATATGAAAGACAAACATTGCGAGCTCAGCTTTAAGACTTTTCAGTTAAGATAAAGAAGATAGAAGGAAGAAAAAAGGTTACCAAGTCACAGATGTAACCTATCTTCATCTACCTCTATTAAACATATGACATTTCACCATTTACAGGTAATCATTACCTGCATTTAACCTACACCTGCCTCTTTAAATGTACCACCTTTCACCATTTACAGATAATACTCACCTGCATTTATCCCACACTTAACTTTTCCACATGTACCATCTTCCACCATGTAACAGGTAATGGTCACCTGCATTTAACCTACACATACCTTTTCCATATGTACCATCCTTCACCATTTAACAGGTAATGGTCACCTACATTTAACCTACACCTACCTCTTTCACATGTACCATCCTTCATTACGTATTGGTCAGGGCAGTAGCAATTCCTGATTCCGTTCTTCACATCACATGTGGCTTTACTAGGACAGGTATTTGCTGAGCAATCTAATCCCGTCTCCGTACAACTACAGACCTCGCTGCAGTCCTCATTCATGACCTCTTCACCTTGCTGTAAACAGAAGCAAATAATTTTAACTTTATCCGTAAACAAAATAAAATAATTTGTCACTTTATCTGTAAACAGAACCAAAGAACTTGTCACTTTATCTGTAAACAGAACCAAAGAACTTGTCACTTTATCTGTAAAACAGAACCAAAGAATGTTTCACTTTATCTGTAAATTAACCAAAGAATTTGTCACTTTATCTGTAAACAGAACCAAAGAATTTTGTCACTTTATAATAGAGGTGATTCAGTGATTCACAGACCATCACTCCAAGCAACGTATACAAACTTAAGTGTTCAGTGTTAAAAGCAAATACAAACATTTAATGGGTCATGCATATGTAATGATAATGTCCTTGTACAGTGAAGTAAAAGTAACTTTTTTCTTATCTGAGAAGTGAAATGAAGATGCTCTCATTTCCCAATCAACTTTGTTTTCACATCTTTTCCATGGATTGTTTCCGAGCGTGTAGAGTAAGATTGATCATTCATTTTAGTTACAGTTACAGTTTTGATGTCAGTCATTGTGTGTTGCATGTTTAAACTTCCAAGGTCTTCAAATGAATCTCAACATTTCCAAAGTTTGACATAACTTCCTGGATGAAGATGGTGGAGGGGGGGGGGGGGGTAAAGTCTTATGGGATACCAGTCAGAGGCATGGAGTTTGATATAACTACCTGAATATAACCTCCAGTTGGTAGTTTACAGCCACATTCTGCTTCCGGTACACATCTATCTTCGTCTAGAATCAGACCCTCGGGACAAACGCAGACCTCCTCACAGAGGAACTTACAGTCTTCAGCTAACTCTCCGGCACACGTAGCTTGACAGGCTGATCCACAAGGATCGTACACCATATCGACTGGGCAAGGTGGTTCTGGAACAAGTAGGAATAATTCAAACAGAAATTAAACCAGTGGCAATCCGCCACAGAGACCATATAGTACACAATTAAGACAACAATGCTCAGAGAGAACATGGTGGTTCTGAAACAGAGTTGATCATGACTCATATGGCAAGCTCGTTCTAACTCAGAAGCACAAGTAGTGTAGTTAGTGCAAAGGGTGATCCTCAAGGATAAAAAACAGTGTTAATAGAAAACAGTCGTTCTGAAACATGAGTAAGTTAATAGGCTGAGTCACAAGGATCAAACGCTATTTCAATACAAAGAAAAGTTGGTTCTAAACCAGATTCATGAGTAGCTAGTTGACCGGGTGATCCTCATGGATCCTAAAAAGTGTTAAGAGAAGATGGTGGTTCTGAAACATGACTAAGTTAATAGACTATTTCACAAGGATCAAACGCTATTTCAATACAAAACAAGTTGGTTCTAAAGCAAATGCATGCGTAGCTTAGTTCATCGGGTGATCCTCATGGATCCTAAAAAAGTGTTAAGAGAAGATGGTGGTTCTAAAACATGACTAAGTTAATAGACTATTTCACAAGGAGCAAACGCTATTTCAATACAAAGACAAGTTGATTCTAAAGCAAATGCATGTGTAGCTAAGTTCATCGGGTGATCCTCAAGGATCTATATACCATGTCATCAATCTAGATCAAAAGGACAAGGTTAGCTGAACAGCATTTCTATGTAAAACAAAATCCAAAATCAAGAAATCATGGTCCATGGGATCAGGAGAAAACTACGTTTCTTTGCAAACATTATGTCAGAGGTTAGCTGATATATGTACTTTACAACCACAAGGATGAGAATCCAGACAGGAATAAGGAGGGGAGAGAAAAAAACCCAAATATATTTGCCCAAAATGGTTTTCTCTTAGGTGCTTCTGCAACAGTAGCATACAGTTTTTACAAAGCAGGAAATAATAATAACAAATTAATAATAGTAGCAGAAAATAATTCAAAGTTTGAGTAGTAGGTTTTGAAGGCCCCGAATTTTGTCCCTCAAACAACTCCTGTGTAAGAAATCTGATATACATCATTTTACACTTAATAGATATAGCTATGTTGGACTAATTTGCGTAGCACTTTGAAATGTGTTTTACTTGAGAAATTATTCACCGTAAGTTGATATATATTAGTTAATAAGTCCATCTGACATATCTTCTGTCCAACTGTGATCAGTGAGACTTTTTTTATAGCATCTGTAATGTAAGAACTGTAACAAGACAGAGCATAACAGGGTTTCTCTTCATCTGTTGGAGAGTGAATTTACGAGGTCGCATTTTCTTACAACACAAATCAGCATCCAAGTTAAGCCTTACCACACTCTGTGACAATCTCCCACCAGTTTCCAGGATCCCCGCCTGCATCTAGACAGTCCCTAGCGTAGACTCTCAAGTTGGTGCAGATGGCTTCAGATTTGTCGGTCATGACACAGGCATCCATTAAACAAGTGTCGAATATGGCAGAGGGATTCGAGAAGGCGTGGCACTCTGCAAACGGACCTGCCCATTTGTAATACAGATAAGTACAGTGTCAGGGAAATCATAAGGAAAGATACTTTGAATAGAGGCCTAAAAACCGTTTCTTCAGATGAAATTGCAATAGAACAAACGATAATTTGGTCAATCAGAAGAAAGCACATTTCTCTTGAATATTGATGCATTAGAAAATACCATCTAAAAATGTATAAATAGAACAAACTTCATCCGACTTACCTGTGACAGACGTTAAGACGCTACAGCTGTCTACAGCATTTGTCTTTTCTTCTGAGCCTTCTTTACAGGGTGCCTCTCCTTCATCCTCGTCACAAGTTCTTTCACCAGTTGACCAGGCATTACCAAATTCAACAACATCGGTTGTCTTTGTTAAAAATGTAAGAATTTCTTTTTAGGATTTCGTATCTAATGATAGTTCTGTAAATTACACTATTAAATTTTAAATTGTATAAATACAGCAATGATATTGTAGAACATGGCTCCTATTGTACATTCCGAAAATTTGCATAAAGTATCTTGAAAGTAACTAGAGACTATTGAAAAATATTGACATATAATAGTCACATTCACCTGGAAATGAATATGAAAACGGACTCAGTTAAACATTTGCTCCAATTGTTGCATCCCATGTGTAAGAAAAGAAAGATGAACAATTTTTTTTAAGGACAGACTTTCGATGCAACTATTCTTCATTTTTTTGTCAATTGTATCGTAAAACATTTAAAAGAATGTTTCTTCCACACTTTGGTTTGTAATTAAAGCAGGGTAAATATATTAAGTTTGTTTGTTAATAGTACTAGCCTGACATACTTTTAGGGAGCTATAGAAGAATCAGGCTGAGCGAGTCCAAATTCAAGTTTTACTTGTGAAATACATACTTAATCTAAGGGGGTCTCGGGGTGGGGGGGGGGGGGGGGGGTAGTCGCAAGGCGCATCAGTAAGATCTGAGGTACAGTTTGGTTCAGCAAGTACAGAATTCCCTATCTGCATGGTTGTCACAGTTTGCCTATCTGGTTTAATTAGTTGTAATTGTTACTTACCAATTCTCCCGATGGCAATAGGAAGTCATCACTGGGATCCATGGTGCAGGTACCGCACAGACCGCGGGTCTTTCCTAAGTGGGTGTCGTGGAAGGCTTTGACTTTCACATGGGTACGACTGGTATAAATGATGGACAGCTGGAAGTTAGTGTCAATCACCTATTAAACAGCAAAGACAAATGGGCAAAGTAAATTATAAAAGGTAACAAGGGCATGGGCGAGTTGGCTGGGGGGGGGGGGGTAATGAGAACCGGGCACATTGAGAGGGGAATAAGGCAAGAGGAGAAGTAAGGGAGTAAAATGTTTAAATGGAAGCAGTAAGTTAAACATGAATTGCTCTATGGGAAAGGGGTGTAAAAGGATGGGAGGATAGGCAAATGTAGAGAAGACAACATCAGTGGTGCTAAACTTAAAATTAAGTGAATAAAGTACAGCTAGTCGTTCAGTAAAAATCCCTGGAAAATGAGCAAACACTGCTGTGTATGGATACTTCAAGTTCTGTCTCACTGTTGTCAAATATGAAAGCTGATATATTGGGATGACGTGGGAATGCACTGGAGACATTTGATCATGCAGTTCTTTGCCCGGGGGGGGGGGGGACAGACAATTTTTAGTTATCTACCCCTGAGTCAGATATGTTCTGTATGTTGAATATATAAGCACATTAGTAACTGATAACACAAGATGAGAAAATAGCCTTTCAGAAAACGGCTCAATCTGTTTGATGCAGACCCAATTCATGACGTCATAAACGAAGATAGATTTTGGGTGTTATGTATTTTTCTTCAAAATTTCTACAATATTCAATCTCCATTTGCCTTTGATGGTGAAAGGGTCGATTGATGGAAATGTCTAAGATGTTAAGATCACTTACTACTTTGTTCGGTAACAGCCGCTGTACAGTTACAACGTCGTCCGTGTACGGTAAGGGTTCTTGGACACCGTCTATAAATACGGTGCCATCGTCTTGGATCTCATAGGTTTTGCCCCTCGTTTCAAGACGCACCCCTCTTGTGTACGATACCAAGTCAGTCGGCTTTATCTTGAGATTGATTGTGATGACCCGGTAGGGTTCAATCGGGTCGTTCTCATCGTCGGTGTACCTCTCCACCAGGACGTACTCGCAATCTCCTTGGAAGTCATGCCTGGTACCATCGAAGGTGGCGTAGTGTGGGTCACCCCAGGCCCTGCACTCACAGGCAGCTAGATTTAACAAAAAGGCCAAAAATAAAATAAAAATGTAGCTTTCCTCTAATTTATAATACAGTTTACTAAGAGTGTACTTCATCGTTCTTTTAATTTCTTGCAGATGTGTAAGGAAAATATGTTACGTTACATTGTGAGTCAAGGAGTAAAACAACTCTGGAGTAACAACAGGAACAGCAACAAAGGAGACAAATGTTTTAAAATTTCTTGTTATGGGACGAATCTTTATTTACATAGCAACTAATGTACTTGATGAATATGCAAACTCTGCATAATAACCGTATCTTAATTCTTCTCATCTGTTATGTAAAGTATGTTTTGAATGTTATCATATTCATTCATAAATAAACACCACACGGTATTCCTGCCATCTCCTCTAAATTGCGATTAGGATGTGGCTCTGAACCCTGCATTTCAAGAAATACAATTAAAGATATAGACATATAGAGATCAATGCATAGCCTACCTCAACACACAGATAGTAAAATGCTAAAACTAATTTTCCAATAAAAAGCAACAAACTAGGATTACTAATTAAAAATATTATGAGTTAAAGTTTTTAATTTATTACCTTCAACAGAAGTCAATCCGTCTTCAGACTGACATCCCCGTACACCGCCTTTGACTCCACATTCAGCCATCTCGTTGCACCCGAGAGGTGCGCACTGTAATTCTCCTGCAGAGCATGTGCAGCTCTCTGTACAATCTTCATTGACTAAAACAGTGCCATCCTTAACAAAACAAAAAAACAGACGCAACAAAAGCTTAGCAGTTTTAAGTAACAGAAACTTTACAAAAGTAAACATTGACTAATTCCTCCCATCGATAAACCCCTCAGAGTTTTATCTACATGGCCCTTAGTCCTCTCATCTTCTTTCCTTTCATGTTACCTCTCCTTTCTTGTCTATTTTTTGCTTTATTTGTTGCTCGTTTGTGTCCAGTTTGACCGTCTGTCCACCTGTCCATCCCTTTAGTCTCTGTCCCTCTGTGTCTCTTACTGTATTCTTATAGTTTGTTTCGTTTCAGCAAGCCTCTGAAGAATATCGTGCTAGCCTCAAAACGTTGGGCCCTCTAACTTTTACAGACGTTACTCTTGCAAAAAGCTCAGAAGACAGCGACAAAATGAATTTGGACACACCGAGCACTAAAATATCATATTTTGTTTTGTCTTTTCTGGAGTGTCGAGGCGCTGCAAATGACACTACATTTGTTTGCAATGTCTAAGCTTAGTTTCATTTGAATTTTTTGAACTTTTTGCACATAGGATGTTTACATAGATTTAGATAAGCAAACACAAAAAGAACCCATAAAAGAAAAGGTTAAGAAGAGGTAAAGAAGAGCAAGAATTTTTTGTAAATGCAATAACAAATACATAGCATGAGCACCGACGTTTATAGGGTACTGTGTGATTTACATACCAAAGTACATACAGGCTTTCTTTCTGCAGTTATTGTGTTAACAAAAATATCAGGCTTGACCTATATTGACCTCCAATGAGCTTTCACCACCATCACTTTCAACAGGGTTCTTGTTCTTATCAAGAGGGAACCACATACTAAATACAAACTTCAGCCTCAATTTCTGAGTTATCACGTTCGCAAAGTTTTCAATTTGACCTGCGTTGATCTCAGATGACCTTGACCTCCATAATTTTCAATGAGGTTCTAGAATTCAAATGAGGTTCCTAGAATCAATAAGGTCAATTTACTACCCAAACATGAAGTTCAACAATTTTGCAGTTTTCGAGTTACCATGTTTACAAACCAAAGGTCACATGCCCACCCTACCCACATGCCATTGCCATCGCATAGATTCCAGTTTGGCCCTCGGCAACGGAATCAAAAGAGGAGTAAAGCAATAGGTTACCTTCACATACGCTCCAGATTCCAGCCGGCAACCGGTGCAGTCCTCTACACACTCGCCATCGTGGTATAGCGATGGAGACTGACAGATGTACACAGGCAGGGAACCACCCTGACATGTGGGGTCACCTTGTGGGTGAATGCAGGAAGGGGGACATCCTCGGAAACTAGGAATGTAAATGGATCTTTCCAGGCACTCTGAAAGATGAAGTACACCGAGACGTTACCCACCACGTCACTAGTATCACAGTCTGTAGAACTGATGAGTAGTCTTGTGAAGTGCAATTACCATCCGCTGTCAGTAAATTCAACATCTTGAATCAGTACTCACTTTGAAGAGTGAACATGAAGATTGGCTTGTAATGAATGATTTCTTTGTTGATACCAAGTAGAAAATTCTCCATGGTGACATTTATTGTTTTTCTTATCACCTAATTAATACTTTTACCCTACCATGAATCACCTCTCATTAACTCTTGGTCATACACTCCCATGATATATATGATATTGTTCCTCCCCCCCCCCCCCCCAAATTTCTACATCTCCAGCTTTCAAGCAATAAATATATGCACATCAATATTGCATTCCCTTATTCACTTTACCTTCTCCTTTATCCAATGGAATAAGTAAATTCCTTTGCACAAACACAGTCTAGCAACTTTCATTTTTTTCATGACCAAAATGTTGACATTCGCTATTAATTAGGTGTTCTCATTCATTATCATAAAAAAGTTGTGACCTATTTCTTATCTACAATTTAGCTTGATCTGTAAAAAAGTGTCACGGCCAGTGTTTCACACTCATTTTGAAAATTAATGACATTAAGATGTGAAACTTTCTGAAATCTCTAGTGGGAATAATGCAACTAGTAACTAATAAAATATTGGGACAAACATGTAGTTTTGACTGGCAGTTTTGACATAACCATGGAAACACAACTGTCTGTTTAACTCTTAATGATTTTAATACCTGGTTGACACTCGGGTCTATCCTTCCACCACAAATCATTAACGCCGCCCGCATCGCTACAAGCCTTTGAATATTCATTCATGTTAGTGCATACATTTTCTCTTTCCTCGCTGGCACAGACGTCGTAGACGCAAGCATCGTAGAAAGGTATGGGATCCACAAAGTCATGGCATACAGCGAGAGCGCCTTTAAAAAACAAAAACAAGAGAGAGCTTGAAAATTATCTCCTACACGCCTAATGGATCAATGATAGCATTACAGCCATACTTCTACTCACCATAAGGATCAATGATAGCATTACAGCCATACTTCTACTCACCATAAGGATCAATGATAGCGTTACAGCCATACTTCTACTCACCTAAGAATGGATCAATGATACTGTAGCATTACAGTCATACTTCCACTCACCTAATGGATCAATGATAGCATTACATCCACATTGCTACTCACCTAATGGATCAATGATAGCATTACAGCCATATTGCTACTCACCTAGTGGATCAATGATAGCATTACAGGCATTCTCAGCTTCAGTTTCTGCCTCTCCCTCGATCCGGCAAACAATCTCTTCATGTATATCTTCACACTGCCTCTCTCCCGTCTTCCAAGAGTTTCCAAAATCAATTGGATTACTAAGCTATTTAAATTATAAGAATTGCAAAATGTCTAAGTTGCAAAAGATTCTTTATTTTAAATTCAAAAGCAGGACTTTCCTTCTTGGTTATATGCATTTGCTTTCACTGTAAATATATACATTCTACATTATCTGCATATAAACAACATTATTTTGTTATCTCTCTATATACCTGATGTTATTCAGAATACCAATTATGTTTGCATGGAAGTAGCTGAGGTGCAAAATATGTTCATTTACAAGTATTGTAAAGTACTTTGAAATCAAACCAACTTAAAATGGTTCAAACATGCATGCACTTGGTTTTTCTATATTCAAACGATAAAAGTTCGTTTTCTCAGCTGCAATTCTTTTAACTTTACAGTCGATTCTAGTATCAAGGACTACGTTTTACAAAGAGACATAATTATGACACATATTTGTTTACTATAATAAAATTTCTTTGTAAACTAACATATTGAATGCTTTCTATATAGTTTCAGCTGTCTGTCTTGTTTCTTACCCTGGCGTCTAGCATTTGAAGTGCAAGAGTGTGTGTTCATATGTGTTTGAGTGTTCAGGAGGTGGTACCTGACGGGTGGGACAAATATTGAATTCCCTTGGCAGACTGCTTGTTCAAGAAAGTTGTCCTGGGAGAGGGTATCAATTGTAAACTCACCTCATACAAAATAACAATTCCTCTAGCAGATGGTCGTGACCATTTCATGATCAACAAAACTGCCATCATTGTTCTATTACTGACATATTCTCTGTCCAAGTGCAGATTTAATTAAATCTAATGTTAACTTGATGACTCATGGTGTAGTTGAATTATTAACAATTCAATTATAAAGATCAATCATTCTTCCTTAAATGTCTCTCCGATGTTTCCTTTAGTAGGTTTGAGATTAGCAACAATCATTATCAGTTTAATTATAACAAGAGATTAAGCAAAGCATAAGGTCTCTTCTATTGTTCGAATCGTACTCACGAGTTCTCCTTCGCTCGATAAAAACTCGTCTCTTTTGACATCATTGCAGGTTCCACAGAGGCCGCATGAACCGTCAAAGAATTTCTCCTTTGAAACGGTAATTTTAGTTGCATCGTTGCCGTTCCAAACGACTGAAAGGCCAAAGTCGGTGGTGAGTGACTGTAGAGAAACAGAAAGTACCACTTACGAGACAAGATCACAGTTATACGGAAGACTAATGCGGCCATACCCCCCCCCCCCAAAAAAAGACAATATTCTAAAATCGACAAATAAAATTTAGAAAATGACCCAAAAAATATGAAAAACAAAAATTTGAAAACGAAAGACAAACATTTTTAAACAAAAAAAAAAGAAGTTCTTAGAACGATAACATAGATTTATAAAACCAAAAAACATTTTAATTGTTTTTTTTTTGTTAAAACGAAAAACATAAATTTGAAACGGCAAAAACTAGAATTGTCTGAATTTCAGCTTTTCGTTTTGAATTTGTTTGCTTTTCGTATTAACATTTCTGTCTTCTATGTATATCCGTGGGTTATATATTTTTTGGGCATGTACGCGTTAGTCTTCTGTACAGTTAACTATCACAAGAGAGAAGTTTAGATATTTGATGATGATACTGGGAAATCACTCCACAAGAGGAACAAGGAGTAATTTGAAATGAACACTACAGTGTCATCACACTACAGACTTAATTAACGACATAAATGCAATTACTAAACAGGTTCTGCCTGTCATCTAGAATAGTACCTATTGAATGAGTAGTAAACAATGTCTGGGTGGAAAAGTTTCTTAATTTGAAGTTCTTTTTCAAATATACTTTAGCTTGTTTTGCTTTGGTTGGGGGAGAGTGGGGTGAGGCTGAGTGGGATAAGCATGTTCTTGCAATCCCACAAATCCCAATTCTAGGTTCATTATTAATATATAACAAAAGTATCTCATCTGATCAATGCAAAGACAAAATAGAATCTTATGTTGTGATAATTATGCTCACCAAATACGTGGATATCGGTGTAATTTGTACATTGTTTTCTTCATCTCTGTAGGGCAGAGGTACTAGAACTTCATCCACAAGGACCTTCCCTTTGTAGAGCAGTTCATACTTTTTTCCTCCCAGCACCAGCATCATCCCCCGGATGTACGAGTATTTGTCGTTGGGAGAGTCCTTGAACAGGTTTCCGATGAGCTCAAAGTCCGGTAAATTGCTCTCCCCGCACGATTTGAGCAAAGTGAAATCGCAGTCACCCTGGAAGTCGATTGGCACGTTGTCAAATGAAATGAGATGAAGATTACCCCATATTCTGCAATCACAGTCATCTGAATAGATGAGAAAAGACATAATGTAAGTCGCTAAAGGTGGCTGGTTGTATCGTATTACACAAACCA
>KN890895.1:2958-20586 GCA_000934455.1 Apostichopus parvimensis
TGTCAGCATATTACAATACAGCATTGTTTTGTTGTCGAGACAGCATATCATAATACAGTATTGTTTTTCTGACAGCATATTACAATACAGCAATGTTTTGTTGTCCTGACAGCATATTATAATACAGCATTGTTTTGTTGTCCAGACAGCATATCACAATACAGTATTGTTTTTTTCTGACAGCATATTGTAATATAGTATTTGTTTTTTGTCCAGACAGCACATTACAATACTTACTGACTCCCTTTACTTCCGCTCTTAAGTTAAACATTTTTACTTAAAATCCCTGTTCCGTAATTAACAGGAAACAAAACAAGACAAAAGGTAACCGAAAGACGTTTTGAGATATACCAACCGATTATTTCAACGTCTGGTTTTTGCAAATAAAATGAATCAAAACTCATAGTTTTTTAAATTTTTTAGGAAAGAAATCACACTTCAACCCACATTCCTTTTTTCTTTCTGTGAGGTTAGAAATTGAGGGCCTAAGTATAGTGTGTTGACCTGTGTGTGAATTTAGTAATCTTGTTTGTTTAAGCCTATGATTCTCTTCAATGTATTCGATGTCTGTCACCGTTTGTTTTTTAATTTATCTTTTAATTTTAAATCTTTCATCCGGGCAGCTCTCGTAGTAAGAAGAGCACAGAGAACTCTCAGCCGTCCGATGAAGCCTCCAAGAGGTTCAGCGGCGCCAAGTCCATATCTTCTGCCCAGTTTTTTGGAAACGAGAGTGTCGATGTAAGTTCCAATGTCAGCAAGAAAGAGCTACCTGTCTCTGTCTTTTATTTTAAAACAATTTAAAAATATCAGCAAGCTCATCTTTTTGCATCTGGTGTGCCGCCTTGGTTCATTCTGATCATGACAGGTGTAGTTCACACATGTTTAGATATCCGTTAGTCCCCCTCCCCAACCCCGGCCACTCCCGTACCCAACACCCCCTGTAAAGTGAAATATGGGAATCGGGTGAGCTGTTCCACGAGATGACCAACATCCCCAAAACCAGTTTCTTTTCACTTTCACCGTTTACATCGAACACTGTTACCCAGTCCGTTTCAGCACTGCTACAGCATATACACTGTTAGGTCTAGCCATGTTTTTGCATATAAAAATATTGGATGTGATATATTCGTTTTTTCGGTCATTAAAGTAATAACTTTAGATTATTACACAATTTCTTACGGAGGGTCTTTTTTTCTTTGCTCTTCCATCACTTCCTGTTCAATCTTTGAGAAAAACTTGGAAAGATTTGTGTTTTGGAACAAAACATTTTATGTTTTTTTCCTTTTTTTTGGACAGTATGAAACTAAAAGTAAATTGGAGAATTTCTCTGGCAGCGGCAGTATATCAAGTGCGGATCTCTTCGGCGATGAATCCTCCAAAGGTCAGAATTATGGCGGATCCGATTATTCTGCGATCCGCGACGGGATGCGAGAGGGAGTCTCTGCAGTAGCAGGCAAAGTGTCTGGCATCATGAGCTCTATACAGGTACGATGTTTCATAAATTTGTAGTTCAAGCTGGCGTTTTCTTTAGGACGAAAACCGAAACAAATAATACAGCAAGCGAAATTAGTGACGTGACATGACATTTCCACAGGGATGAGCTTGGTGTAAAAAAAAATCACGGAACTTTGCTAAAATTGCGGTATAGGCTCCAGTTTGTGTATGCTAGAGTGTGTTAGGATAATAGTTTTTGTCCCCTGCAGGTTGGATATCCATAGGTAATGAAAAACATGTGAACGACGGATCAAATGATACAACACAGTTGTTAGAAATTCACAGAAATTGAGAGGTGTAAATCTCGGAGGTAGAAAAGTAAAAAAGGCGAATTCACGGGAAAAGCTCATGCCTGTTTCTAAATTGTGAAAGAACGAAGCCTTTATCGAGTAGAGGAAGAAGTCGTAGGAGCCACTGTCCACTCTTTTCACTCATGAATTTGGTTGTCAGTCTTCTCTTAGTGAAAAAACAAGAATATTTCTGTGGGAAGATTGATAATCGTTTGGAGACAAATGGTCATACTTTTCTTGTGTCTAGATCAAACTGTAGGTTCCTACGTCAAATATTTAGATTCCAAATTTGAGTTAAAATGTTAGATTGGAAGCCACTCGATGTGTTAGTTGTAACTCATAAGCCCTTGCAGGTTTCTCCTACATTTGTGGTCACTTAAGCATCGTAAAAAAAAATAAAAAATAAAAAAACTGCTGATGATTATTATTGTTATTATAAATTCACAAATTTGTGCAAGTCGCACAAGTTTTTTAGTGAGTGGTCACTGATTTGTGTAGGTGAGGTGTAGTAATGTTGTTAACACAAAGCAGCTTCTACAAGCCAAGAATTTCACAATTTAAGCCACCTGTTAAAATTCGCAATTGCTTTTTAAAAAAAAATCTAAAAGCTAAAATCAAGCTTTCACTGGCATATACCTGAATTGCAACATACTGTACATCAGTAGCTACTGTCCTTTGCTCATGAGAGCAGCTATAAAACGTTAGCTCATAGTAACCAGTGACGTTACATTTGACACTATTAAATAGCTCAAAGTGTAAGGTCTGCTGCTATATGTCTGCTTATGATAAGAACTCCTAACTGTGCTATCCAGGGGGGTAGGAAGCTTCAAAAAAGTGGGTGGCACAACGTCAGAGGGGCACTTTCTCATTCCACAACCACCACTCGTTATGCTAAAAACCGATACACACTGGCCATATCACTTGAATATATATGATGTGTTAGTATGCTATCAGTACTATTTATTGAGATTGTTTATGATCATGTAACCATGCTACAAAATGATATGGGATGTCATTTTAAAAATAGCATGTACAGACTAGAAATAATTAAAAATAAAATATTAAATTTAACAAAGGCTTAAGATATCCAAAAGACAGTTCTTCATCAAAGGGGCACATTTTATTTGCCAGTAGGGGGCACATTTGCTATTTTGGAAAAAAGTGGGGGGGGCACGTGCCCCCTGGCTCCCCCTGCTCCTACTCCCCTGGTGCTATCACCAAACTTCTTGCGCTGGCATCGGAAGTATATCAAGTGCGGATCTCTTCCGAGATGACTCGTCTTCTATCCCGACTCATATTCTTATCCTTTTTTATCTTTCAGGATCGTTACAGTGGATATTAACCTCCTCCTCCTCAGCAGAGAAAATATTTTCCAACATTCAACTTTCTGATGGTGTTATTCCCGGATTGGACGACGACGTCTCTTTGTTTTTATGATCCCATCTGATTATGTGATCCACCTGTGGGATCACGTCATCTGAATTGTTGATCTCACGATATGATCACCTACTCCTTGGTTTGGTTCCATCTATTCCATCTAATGGGAATAACTTCTCACGTATGATTTACTATCGCTTCCGAGGCACTGTGTCGTAAACAGAATGCTGCGGGGGCTGCAGCATCATGCAGCCGGGCTGCATAGGATGAAAGATGTTTGTACTGTGCAGTTTCACACAATAGGCACCACATTTTTTGACACAATAGGCACTGCTGAGTCTGGGGATGTAATCTCTATTGTTTGCTATTGATTCAGCCTTGCTGCAGGTGATTTAGCTGCTACTGCAGCCTGTTTTCCTTTATTGATACGGTTCCTTAATGTTTCAATTTTTCAACCAAACATTTTGTCAATCTTCAAAAGTGTCACAATCATAATTCCAGATATTATATTTGTGAAAGTTGACTCAGATGAAGAAATTGTGCACACTGTTACTTTATTAGCAGCAAGAAAAGAGGTGTCATCTTTTTGTTCTTGTCTGTAAACATGTCCGTAAAATTTGTGACCAAGTTTTTCACCGGTTTTGTTAATCACTACATCTGATAGTGGAGTAAAAGCAGATACGACACTACAGCATTTGTCTTTCTGACAGCATATTACAATATAGCATTGTTTGTTTGTCTCGACAGCATATTACAATACAGCATTGTTTTTGTCCTGACAGCATATCACAATAGAGCATTGTTTTTGTCTAGACATATTACAATACAGCATTGTTTTTTTGTCCAGACAGCATATTACAATACAGCATTGTTTGTCTCGACAGCATATTACAATACAGCATTGTTTTTTCTTGTCTTGACAGCATATTACAATACAGCATTGTTTGTTTGTCTTGACAGCATATTACAATACAGCATTGTTTTTGTCAACACAGCATATTACAATACAGCATGTTTTTTGTTGTCCAGACAGCATATTACAATACAGCATTGTTTTTATCCTGACAGTATATTACATTATTGTTTGTTTTATCAGCTTATTACAATACAGCATTGTTCTACCAGCATTTATTACAATACAGCAGTGTTTTAATTTATGGCTACTACAATACATCATTATGTTACTGACAGTAACTACAATATATCATTGTTTTACTGACATATTTTAATATTGCACTGCGTATCACAATACAGTATTGTTTTCTGCCAGCATAGTACAATACAACATTGTTCTACTGAAACCATACAGTATTTGTATAACTAAAGTCCCTAAAAACATGGTATTATGATCCTGACAACAATGAAATACAACATTGTTTTTCTGACGTCACAATACATCATTGTTTTCCGACATCTTCACAATACATCATTGTTTTTCTGAACACTTAACAATGTAGTATTGTTTCTTCGAAACCGCATTGTTATATCTCATTTTCTAATCTCGATTGAGTAGAATATCTGACTATATCCTCAACAACCAACTACCAAATGGAATCATTTAAACCTAATGTGGTGCTTTAGGACTACAGAACTATTACATGTCACTATTTGTCAATCTTTTAACTTTCTTTTGTATTACCAATCTAAAAGTCATCTTATCTCCTCCTAGAGCCGTAAAATTAATTTTGTTTCTTTCCCGGTGATGTCTGGAACAAATTGGAGCAGATTTCTTCTAGAGCCTGTCACCAATTTTGGCATCTCAAATTTGGGGGAATTTGACAACAAAAAAGACCCCTTAGATTTCCACCTGACACACACTAAATATAGTTTTAATGGCAAATAGAGCCAGTCACATCTGTGAAAATAAGACTGGTGGTTGAGGGGGCAGTTTGTGGGAAAAGGGATGTTGGGGCAGTGAGTGGAGGAGGGGGGGGGTGGTCCATGGTAGTGGGAGACAGGGTAGTTCATAAACTCTGTTTTGGATTTGGATTTATCTACTGACTGGCACTGTCAATTTTTAAAACTTTTCATAAGAAGTGTCCTTACATTATGAATATTATTTAATTTAATTAGTTCTGCATTCTTCTTTCGGTTGTTCTCCGAGTTGGAAGCATTTTCAGAAGTGAACATGAACTTTGTGTCCTCACTGGTCAACATTAAACTCCTGGTTTAATCAGAATTACAGTAGATTGCATTGGCTAAATCTGTGGATGTAATGATCTGTTGAAATTGTTGATCCAAAAATTGTTTCCACGATTTCTTGCCCAGATCGGTTGGGCCCAATTACTGTATGATTTTAACCGAAAACTGTCCACACTGCCTTGACAAAACTATTAAGTGACTTTTGAATTGTTTTGATGCAAAAATGAAAAAAAAGGGAACATTTTAAGTCAAATTGGACTTTTGTCTTTGTACATAGTCACCTTAATTTTGAAAGTAAACATGGACAATAACCTTGCATAAAAATTTTCAACCAATTTCAATATTTTTTTTTTTGAAGACGGGTTAAGCAAAATAAATCTGTGATGGGTCTCTTACGGATCTCCGTAATTTTTGCTAGAATTCATGTTTCGTGAACTTTCACATCTCGTTCTCCTTGCTCTCATTAAATTCTCCACAAGCTCAGACATTTTTAATTAGTTTAAATTTCCTCTCAATTGTAATCAGATCTGTTGTCAGCCTTGAGCCATGTGCCTTGTCGCTATGGTGACGAATGGAAGCTGTAACATAGAGGATGCAGTCTGTTTAGATGTTGTGGATTGAATTAGTAAAAAGGATATTTAAGTCGTCGATTCAGTACAAATGTCTTGTGTGTCGCTGGAATAAAAACCTGCAAAAATGGTAGTCTGAAGATGACCAGGTATGTTATTAGGGGAAGAGAGCTCAGTATATTAACACAAAAATGTAATGAATTTGTTTATTACCTACATCTTATACTAGGCATGTTAATGATTTAACTCAGAATTAATACTTCACATAAGCCTTCTTTTTCCCCCACATATTCCAGTATCTGTTTATAGTATTAACTTCTCAGAAAGAAAAAAATATATAAAAATCCAGACAAAACAGAAAGAAAGCAAAGCCAACTACCCCCCCCCCCCCACCGTACCCTAGAAAAGAAGGAAAATAAGAATTAAATTTGTTAGACTATTAGGCAAATTCTGAGTAAGAATTTCTAAATGGAGACCTCAGTTAACACACACACCCAGGTAAAGGTATAGTGATAACTTGACAAAACAAATGATGTATTAAAATTTGGGTCTTTTTGAAAGATATTTTACTCCGCCATCAGTTATGAGAGAATATTTTCATTGTGAAATAATCCTTCATCTATTATATTCCATATTAACCTGAATTATGAATGTATCAACAATTCTAGTTCAAAACCTTAAAATGGATATTGAAGAAGGATTTGTTGAGTTATGTAAGGTATTGAAATTAATAAGAAGATAAAAAAAATTAGTAAAAGCTTAAAAAGCAAATGGTGGTTTTAATGTGGTTGCTTTTGTTTGTATAGTATCGGGTAACAGGTTTTGCTTGTTAATAAATCCAAAATTTGAAAAAGGGACTGGCAAATTGAAATTTGACAGATATCAGCGTGTTATTTTATTATTTTTAAGATGTAGGGTTACTTTACCAACACATTCCATATCTACATATGAATATAAGCCTGGTGATATGTTCAGTTTAACTGTATTTAATCGCTGAATCGATTATAGAAAATTAAATATATAAGAGGCTAGTAAAGTTTCATAATAAAGAGTTTTGAAAATTTTGATCCCAAAAAAGCATATGAAAGGGTTACTTGCTCCCTTGAAATCCTTTGTGAACTTTACTTGTGAAAAATGGAATTAGAACATAAAAAGATTTTGACATTATTGCTTCATCTTATAAGATGAATACTTTTTAGTATTTATCAGAAAAATAACTATGTTTTTGTTATATGTTTAGAATAAAAAAAACAAAAAGAACACAATGTATGGTCCTGTAGCGATGGAGTTGGGTTGCAAATAGTGCAGGCTTTTAAGGTGACCTTCACAGCATGAAGAATCGAAATAAATATTGAGTTTTAATTAAGAGAGTGACATATTTTCTCCTTATCTTCAATATAGTGGAAACAATTTTTTTTTTTATTACTTTTGAAATGTTAATCCTCTATTCTTGGTCTGGTAAGGTATTCTTTGTGTGGCATTCATGTTTTTAACTTAAGTTCAGTGATCATGTGAATTGGCATAGACAGCATTGATCATGTCAAGCAGGAATGCTTATTCTAAGCTTCCTTACAACATCATCCAATTTTTCATGTATAGCTAATAAGGCCTCTGGCTAAATTGTATAACACATCACATTTGGTGAATACCAAACAAGAAAAAAAATCAATTTCCCATGAAAGTAGTCTTGCAGAGGTAGGAAAGCAGGCGCGTAGCCAGGAATCTGCCAAGGGAGGGGCAAAAATGTAGGCAAATTATCAGAGCCGTAGATTCGGCATTGAAAACTAACTAAGCATAGCGCCACAATGAGTTGGCGCGAAGCGTACAAGAAAATTTTGGCTGAAAATGCCTCCCAGATCGCTGGAAATGGCAGTTCCCAGGCCTTGTAAGTGGCATCTTAGCATTTTCTCTTTTGAAATTACTAGCGATATCATAAAAACATTAAAAATATTTTTTTTAAATATGCTCAAGGGGGGGCGGCTGCCCCCTTCGCCCCCCCCCCTTGGCTACGCGCCTGTAGGAAAGTATCTTAGAGTGAAATTAAAACATTTTATGATATAAAGAGAAAGATTTACAGGGTAGGCTTCTCCCATCCAGTTTGAGCACATTTTTTTCCTGGTCTTCTGAGAGGCAAAACTTTTTTCCCAATCATTTGTATATCCGAGTAAATCTGCGGCCTGGATTGGTACACAGTCATTAGAATCAATTCTCTCATAAACTCCAGAGTTAACGATACTTGGCGGGAAAATGGTTTTTATTTTTAATTTAATGAATGAAATGTTACTATTTGTGACTAGGGCCAGTAACTTTTTAAACTAATCTTTAAAAACCTTTTGCTGCATGGAGTCACAATTGTTGCTAGGTTTCATTTTGTTCTTTATTCTTTTTTTCTGTAAAACAGTGCTTTGACAAAAATTTCTTTCTTTAAAAAAATAGCTTATAGGTATAAACTGAAGAAATAGCTAATGGTTTCCACTGGTAGAAGTTCTAGGTGACCGTGAAATCTTTGTCGGAGAATGGTTGTGTGTCCTTTGGTGTAAATAAATGCATGTGTTGTTTGTTCCTCTCATTTTCTTTCAGTTTTAAAGGATTTTGACTTTTAAGATGAAGTTTAAGAATATTAAGAAATTAGTAAAGAGATGAATTAATAAATTGCCATTATATAAAAGAACCTTGCTCACATTTATTTTTACATTTTTTTTTACATCTTCTCTGATCAATGAATTACTTATGTATACTTACACTTGCTATAAGAATGTGAGTGGAGGCCACCAGTCAGAAATCTGAAATATTCCCATCCCTCCTCTCCCCTCCTCTCCCCTCCTCTCCTCTCCTCTCCCCTCCTCTCCTCTCCCCTCCTCTCCTCTCCCCACACCCACCCCCACTCATGGGTATGAGCTATGTTAGCCAGCTTGGTCACATGTTTAACAGTAGAACTAAACTAAGACAATACAAATCTAGCATTGTCAATATAATAATCAACAAGTCTAAGAAAACAGCTGTAAAAAAGCCCCGTTTTTTTTACAAGAAATTGAGTGAGCAATTTATGTTAGCCCTGTACAGTTACTGTGACCATGATCATGCACAATTAATGGCAAAGGAATGTAAAGAAATATAAGGGTACCAGTTATAGTGAATGCCACATCCCTGTTAACCTAGCTGCTGTGTGTGTAATCATGTAATAGTTTTAATACACTGCCTGATGTTTCAGTCCTAGCAGGATCTTCTTCGGAGGCTAATTGAAACGTAAAAAAGACTAAGGACATGTTAACAGACACGGATGGACAGACAGCTAAATAGGACAAATGAGCAATGAATAGAGCTAAAGATAGCTGGGCACAACAAAGGAGAGGTATAATAGATGGGAAGAGTGATAAGAGGATTAAGGACTGAAGATTAACTCTGAGGGGTGTAACTATAGAGGTGAAAAAGAAGAAAAGGGGATTAGGAAGGTAAACCTATGACTATGTGGATAGAAAAATGAGAGAGGCTGCAGGCCCTCTAAACTTTTTACGTGTATTCCTGTACATGCTGTTTGCAGTAGATAAGCATTTTTCAAACATTTATATTCTATTTGCTCTTCAGTTGTAATATACTTTTTACCCCATCTTTCACAATGGGTGGGGTTACTACAATTATCTGAAGAAATGCCTCAGGATCCCCTCCCAACGAAATACCTTTATATAAAGATAACACCAGTCTACCAGATTTAAAGGCATTGAAGACTCGCCCCAAACCGCGTGCCACGCTTTGAAAAAGTTAACTTTCCGTTGCTTGCAAGTGACGTTTTCTTCATGTCGCTACAAAATGCAGACAGTAATGAAACGTGATACCTTGTTATCTTTTATCTAGACCTGAGGTGCCCACGCTGCTATGTACACTGTGTTGTGGGTATTGATTAGCTGTATGTATTGACTGTACACTAGTGTCTAATTACCGACGGTAGCAAGCTGTGTGTGTATTTTTGGGGATCGATGGTTGTGTCTAACACTTCTGTTACACCTCATTCGAAACTAGGTCAGATTACCGGCATTAGCGGTTTCTTTTTGCGCGACACTTCACACCCTTTAAAGTTTGTAAATCCAACCGGACGTATGACATGTCATGCGGGGAACATCCGGACAAACGACAATGACGAAGGGACTGAGTAACGCTTTGTTGCAAGATTGTACACAGACGAATTCTATAAAACGCCCTCTTTTTTTATAACGGTTACCAATTCTGCGGTTTTACACAAGCCCATCTCTTTTGAAACTGGTTGCACAATATCAACATCTGTTGGTGTCTTGTAGTGTACATTTGTGTATGCCAGCTCCATGCTGTGTAGTGTGTACAAATACAGCCTAACGTTAGGTTACCTCACTCGATCTGTAATATACCACACCGATCGTACCCTAATTCAATGATCAACGACTTTGGTTTGGAACAAAGTTTGGATTATATTAAAGCCACTTATTTCAACTTCGAAGACCGCTGGTAAGTTGTCATGCGTTTGTCTATCATGTGTGTGGGGTTGCTGTTAATGATAAAAAACAGGCATCATCTTCTCCGTTCGATCTAGGTCTAGGCTAGTCGGTTTCGAACTGATGTAGGCTCAATTTTGACGCCTTTTGCCGGTTTGAATGCCCCTAACGTTTGCCTATGACAAAGTATGAGTATGACATAATCAAAGTAGACCCTGACATTACCCTTAACATTGGCCGAGTTAAGCAGAACAGTGGAATATTTAATTGGAGATTAAGGGTTCCACAAGATAGACAGATAAAACTGTATACTGCAATGGCCATATTAAGTAAGAACGTGATCAATATTTTGCCCAATTTGATTATGATTATATGATACTTATCGGCCTAGACAAATGGATAACAATACATAGTCCTCAGCCCAACGTAGATCTAACTCTAATAGATATGCTGCAATTTAATTTAAAGAATAAGAATTAATCTTTGGGCACCTAAATATTTATAACATTTGGTAGGCTGTAGGTTTTCTCCTTGGTATTTAATTATTTCTGGTATGGGTCAGGAATGGACAAAGTGGTGCCTTCACATCACAGTTTAACTTTAATTCAACTCTAAATGTTAGGGCCTGCTTGATATTTAAGTTAAAAATGCTGGTGTTAAGTGGCACAATCATTAGCCATTGGAACTTACGCTACAGTTGTGTAATTCAAGTTGTCTGCTAATGGTATTAATTACTACTACTGTAGGCCTAGCCTATATCATAGTTCTGTGAAAGATTGCCAAGAAATCAACTCATGACATAAAGCTAAGTTCATTTTCCACAATTGTAGACATGATTTAGTTGAAATTTTTCTATTTAAATAAACTAGTGCACACCAGTGATGTGAGTACAAATCATTACTTGTTTTCATTGGATTGTTAAAGGGGAGGTTAATATTTACTTGGCTGGTTCTCATCCACAATCATCACATGATGGGCAGGATTTCACATGAACTACTGTATTCTTTCAAACCCTGTTGGATTCAAGAAAGTTTACTACCATAAATGGTTAACTACATTTGTCAGGGCCCTGGTCCCTCCAGAGGTCCCTCCAGATAGTTGTAGACCTACGTATAAGGTCCTAAGAGCACAGGTTTTTCATTGACCATTTAGTATCAAGTATGCTAAGCATATCAACCTACACTGAACCAGCCTTATAAAAATCCCAGCATAGCCTTTGGAAATTTGAGACAAACGAAGCAAATTTAAAAAGTGGAAAGTGATTAATAATGAGAGAATTAAAAATGACATTACTTCAAAGAAACGACTTCATATACATCGTGGAATAGATCAATCATTTCTTCACGACTGGAAATTAAGAAAACATCACATCAATTTTCCCTCTAATTTTGGTTTCTGCCTGATGATCCATTTATCCAACCAGTCAATGTAACGCTAAGTATATGCTATAAGGGGGCACCTCTCTCGACAAAGTTGACAGTCTCTATAATTTTAGAAGTATTTAATGCAATAGATTTAATACCTTTATCCAAAAAGACAGTCTCAAGATTTCCATGAAAGTGAAAAAGCTGGTGGCGGGATGAAGACTTTTCATTATCTCCATTCTCCATTCTGTTGACCTTGTCACTTGTCCCAAGGCTTTGTAAAGTATGATCTTTGTTACATGTTAGATGGAACATTAGGGAATCTAATTAGCAGATTATTGGAAGATCTCAAGGATAAATTTATACTAACAGGTAGTACTCTGGAGGGAAAAGAAACTTGTTTCACAGGCATCCCAGGACTTTTTTCATACTTGCCATGGATATTAATCAATTTTTAGTCAAGGGAGGAACCTAAGAATTGGTTAGAAACATTTAAATTAAAGACTGCACTTCTTGTTGTAATATTAGTTCAGAAGTGTACAGAAAAGTGTTCAGTATTTGGATTTTTGCATCAATTTTTGAGCAAATTTGTTAATTTTGTCGCCATAAAATACTGAAAATATATGTGCATTCAGTGTTCAGTTTATAATTTATCATCTCTGTAGTTATTTATAGAAATCTGTGATTTGTAGGCCTAGAAACATTTTACAATTCTATCCAATCGTTTAAGTAAAAGCAAATGTGTGCATAACAAATCTGAGAGATGGCTATAATCAAGTTTCCATTGGCATTTTCCTGATTTGCAATACAGTTAGTCACTGTATACAGGCTTATGGAAGCAGCCTGGCAATCATATTTGCTGGTAACAAGCAGTAATACAGGGCTCATGTTAGGTACCCTACAAAAATCATGCCAAAATATTGACTTACAAAAACTTATTTACCAACTTGTCATGTGTTACTTAATTGTTTTTAATGTCTGCTGGCAAAAGATCCCAAGTGCCTCTTTTTGTCTTTTTACTGGCAAGAGGTAACATCCCACTGGCATTCAGCCAGTATATAGTCACCTGAATTTGGAGACCTGGATTGGAAAAAAAAGAAAAAATTGCACAGAGGTAGTGAAAGCAGAACATCAATACTTTACCCATAAATATGAATTTACAAATTGCTTTCAGTATTTTCTGTTTAAAAGAAACAGATTCCTATCTGTTCAGCCTTCAGCTCTTGTTGTACCGTACTTTAAGATATTCAAACATTTACAAGTTCTATAAATTTTACTTAAATTTACGTTAATTACACACAACGATCTGAGAGTGCTGAGCAATGGTAACATTTGCACCAGTCGTTAACTTTCTCTTCTTGCGGTTTTGAGAGTTGTTGTTATTACTGTATGTCACGAGTAGTACTATTGAAACAATGAAGACTGCTGTTTATGAAGTACTTATCAGTATATAGATGTCCATTAGATTCAGTGTCAGACATTCTTAAAATTTTTCATACTCTAAGGAATATTAACAGTCATGTGGTTTATGTGTCAATATATATTTCACCCCCTCAGAGGTGAGGCATTTAGTGTTTGAGTAGCCATGCAGAACCCTTAGCACAATAACATGCCGGTAGGGTGCAGACTTTGTCCACCTATACCTATAGCCTTAGCAACCGACTTTTTCAAAATTTGAGGCCAATTAGGAAGCTGTTCTTGTTGATGTTATGTGTGGTATTTATTGGTATCTGAGAGTGAGACCAGTTATTATTCATTTTTCTTTTGTTTTCAACATATTGTACACTAGTAGTGGGGAATTAGGATTTTAGAAAAGTATGATGTTAATGAAAAAGGCCTATATATTAACATAAATAAAGGCCAATTAGGCTGTTCCTATTTCAACATATTGTACACTAGTAATGGGGAATCAGGGATCAGTTATTATTCTTTTTTCTTTTGTGTTCAGTATGTTGTACACTAGTTATGGGGAATTAGGATTTGAGAAAAGCATGAATCTGATATTAATAAAATAGGCCTATATATTAATATAAATATAAAATATAAGGCATATTAGGCTGTTCCTTTTGTCAACATATTGTATACACAGTAATTGGGAATCAGGATTTTAGCAAAAATATATATGCAAATTATTTCTCTATCACAAAGCTAACGTTGATGCTTTTCTCATCAATGTTCACCAGCTAAGGTACAATTTAAAATCTTTATACGGTATTTAAAACACTTTACTAAGGCACTGTGTCGAACTGAAAGGCTGCAGCAGCTGCAAGATCCCCTGCAGCAATGCTGAATCAGCAGCTAACAAAAGGGGGATTATCTTGGCAGACCAGCAGTGCCTATTGTTTAAAACTGCATAGCACAATTAAGAATATGTGCTATGCAGCCTGGCTGCAGGATGCTGCAGCTCCTCAACTTCTACTTTTGACACAGTACCTTTAATGCATCGTTGCTAGCAGAAAAAGACACACACATACACACACAAAATGATATGAAAACTCACGATTAGCTGGATTTAATTAAACAAAACCTAACATTTTGCAGGTCATAGCTGAACAATTTGAGGAAGCTCTAGAGATAATCGTTAATTAGTTGCTAAATGTTTTAATTAAGCTACAGTGTCCTACAAATACCGGGTATGTGTATAGTCGCTGTACTGCACTGTACATTCATTAAACAAATGTTAATTAATATGGCTCTAAGTACTCTTCGATTCTGTCTCTACAGAGAATCTCGTTTTTGCATATTAATTTATATCATTCACATTTAACATAGCATTCACCATCATTTTTCAAAAACTTTTGGGTTTTTCCCTTCACTAATTAAAATTCACTTGTTTGTCAAACTATTTAACTGCATTCATTGTTTATATTGATTTTAGTGTACATACACAAATACAGACAAAGCAAGCCTCGAAATTCAGGATATTTACTGGCTATGTGCCAGTCAGAAGTAGAAAAACAAATGTAGTTGATATTTTTCTGCCAGTGCAAGTGAAACGTTACTTTCATTTTTATTTCATTCAAGGAAATCCGGCTTTGTACTGTAGGTATTTGATTGCAGCCAGTAGATTTTTTGTGGGCTGGGCAGCCCGCATGCTAAATTTTTAGCAAGTTGTTCAAATTTAAATTTCTACTTCTAGGCTTTAATTGACCAAAATCAAAACAAACTGCTACTAATATTAAATTCAAGTTTCTACATATTCGTATTGGATATTTAATGTATAATAATAATAATAATGACTAAATTTATATAGCCCCTGATCCAGAAAAATATCTGCTCTAGGCGCTGTACAAACCATAGATGAAGAATGAAAAAATATGTATTGCGTTAACTTTTTGAGATCGTCAGTGATTCTCAGTAGGCTTACTGCAGCTGTCCAATTTCCATGTACAGTGTACAGGTAAATACAGGGAATAAATTATCCAGAAATTGTTTAACAAGTCCAAACATGTAAAAAGCTATTTTTTTATTTTAAAACACAAACCGTAGTATTTTTGTAACAGACAAAATTCGTAGCCTTCAATAGTGCTGCTGTACAAAAGTTTACTGATACTAAATTATTCCTTGGAATAGAATAATTACTCATAGATCTATGGTCTATAAGTCTGTATGTGTACCACTGATGTGTACTACCTTGACAACAATTCTCAGTATCTTAGCTTTAACTGTAAACTACTGTACGGTGCAATTTCTTGCGATACCGTACCGTGAACACACTTGGAGGTCGTTCCTCAGTCCTGTCTGAACCAGTGCAACATGAGACGCAGATGGTGACTCACAAGAGTGATCACTTCCCTGTCTCTATTTAACAGTCCATTGTCATCGTTGCCGTGGTAATTCTCTCCAGAGCTCCTCATCCTAGGGGTCTTATATGTACATGTATGCACCCTGTTGTAACTGTCAGGAATTTTTTTTTTGGCATGTTCAGGGGGATATCACTCAGTGGGATTTCCCCTGTTATTTTGTCAGCTTTAGCACTAGAACTTTCAATATTATCTTCACCAAGTATTATTTTTTTCCTGGTCTCGTGAATTTCATAGCACTCGATACATGTATTACACGTCACCGCATACTGTTTTTTTAAGCGGGGGGGGGGGGGGGGGGGGCCGGGGAGAGATGAAAACGGGGGGAGACTTGCGTTGTACACAACTCCCATGTTGATAATGCTTGCCTAAGAGGGGGGGGGGGGGGGGGGGGGTGCAGCTTCCTCATTTTACCAGTTAGACTTGTAAGTGGTAGAAAAAACTTGATTCTTTTCCAGACTGTTGGTCTGGTTGAATGGAAACGTCTGTTTGTACAATAATACCTGCTGTTTTCCTCCCTTTTGATCAGTGACATTTTGTTGAACTGACTTGCTATGAACCACATAGTGTGCTTATAGTGTCCTCATATTATGTGCAAAGTGTCCTCATATAATGTGCATACAATGTCATAGTGTCCTCATATAATGTGCATATATACTTTAGCACTTGTGCATAGAGTGTCATATTGTGTCCTTGTACTGTACAATGTGCATAGTGTCCTCATAATGTGCAAAGTGTCCTCATATAATGTGCATAGGGTTTCATAATGTCCTCATATAATGTGCATATATAGTTTCATAATGTCCTCATATAATGTGCATATATATTCTGTAGAGCCTACTTGTGCATAGAGTGTCATAGTGTCCTCATATAATGTGCACATATTCTGTAGCTACTTGTGCATAGAGTATCATATTGTGTCCTCATATAATGTGCATAGTGTCCTTATATAATGTGCATATAGTGTCCTCATAATGTGCACATATTCTGTAGCTACTTGTGCACAGTGTCATATCGTGTCCTTAAATGCAGTGTGCAAAGAGTGTCCTCATATAACATGTGCACATACAGGTAGTGTTCATAAGTGTCACAGTGTCCTCACATGAAGCATGAAATGACCAAACATCCTACTGTACATTATCTATCGTTACTGTTGATTCCGGGAATAATTTAACATTACCATTTTACAGTATAGTATTTTATGGAAAACAATATTCATGAACCTCTCAGCAAGATGTGAACACTAAATTATTCCATGTGACCTAAGTGTTAAACTCGGAAATAATAAAAATAAAAAAAAAATAAAAAATACAGATAACACCATTGCCCATGCATGGTGGTTACACAATCAAACCCTCCTTGAGAATTGAGGTCATAGAAATTGGACTTAAGTTTGTTTAATAGGCATTGTTCTTAAAAGTAAATTACTTTCTACAGTATTGATTTAAAGAAAGTGTATTTGGTCAATCGCAAGTTATATTTACACAGAGATTTACTGTTAATCAGGTTATGAGAATGGTATTGTTTCTTGTTTACTGTACAGTTTAAACACACAGAGTGGTAAATGCTTAAATTTTTTTGAGATCGGTTTAAGTAGACCTAGGCTCTTTAAAAGTCTTTCCTAAATCCTAATGAAAGAAACGTTACACCCATTTCCTGTGTTAATATCTCATGCTGTTTAACTTTGTATTAGGTTTTGGATAGGTCTTATGTGCTATGCACCTACAGTACAGTTTTCTATACCGGTGCTGTGGCTGTAATAATAATAATAATAAATGAGACTTACATAGCGCCAAATCAGTAAACAAAAGTCACTGCTCAAGGCGCTTTACAAAGAAAGTAAATTAATTTACAAAAGAACAAGTGAAAAAATGGGTCTTAAATAGACTTTTGAAAGTAGAAAGTTGATAGCATGTTCTAATGTGATCTGGTAACTTGTTCCAGAGATAAGACCCAGAGTAGATAAAGGCAGTGGCATACTGTATGAGGCAATGAGGCTTAGCGACGGGAGGTTTGGGGTTCGATCCCAGGCCAGGCCAGGTCATAGTAAGGTGGGTTTTTCATCCAAGAGCAATCTACTGGTTTCCCATCTGGAATGACTTTCGAAATTGAAAAGATCTTAAATT